>UCOJ01000157.1:0-173969 GCA_900474305.1 Cecidostiba fungosa | reverse complement strand
GTATAACGCCTCTCTCTCTCTACACACACCGTCTGGAAAAAAAAAAATTAACCATCCGCGTAAATCAATCATCTCTTGCGATATAAAAGCCAACTGTATACGTGTTGCCTGTCAGCGTAACCCTTCGCGGAAGGGTTACAGCCTCTTCCGCCCACGCACTGCTATATGCAAATAAGCGACTACATTCGCGTAGGAAGTGCGCGTGTAAGTATGTAACAAAGAAGGCGCGAGAAGCTGCGGGTTAATTGTCCGGAGATAATTGGGAGAAAAATCCCGCGGGACGCGAGATGTTATAACGTGATTGATTTATCGCGAGGGAGGAAAATTGAAAGTTTGCGAACATCAACCGGGAGCTTTTGAAATTGAAAGCCACCTTGTCGGGGGGCGACTGTTAATCATCCAGGGTTTATATGCGGTGATTATCATTGATTTTTATACGGATATATATGCCTCTGGAATTTTCAAGCGAAACTCTAGAAGGAGAAAGGACGATTAATTTTTTGACGTAATTTCCGAGAATAGAACTCTGTGTTTATCCGGATCGATAACAATCGCAGGACACACACACGTGACACGTATATACACGAGGAATATCATATACAAAAGCGAAAAGGCGCAAAAATTGATGATAAACTAGATAAGAAGAGAGTTTCTCTCGGTTTTGTGGAACGCGCAGAGATTTGCCATGCGATGCAGGTGCCCGACCGGTCGTGCGTGTCGACTGACTTTATATGCTCGAGTCCTACACGTATATACAACACACACGTCACGAAAGGAAGCTGTGCGACCAAGAGGCTGCTAAACTTGTTTGATTGAACGGAGAAAAGGATTACGTTGCTCTTTCCTATGGGGGGGTTACGCTTGAAAAGTGACCCAGACTTTTGATGCGCCATTGTTTACGACGTACGGTACAGCTGTCTTTTTGCCCCCTCAGAGATTGGACGGATGATGCGCGCGAAACGGTGAATGAGCAAAACACTAATGACAAAAATTCATGGCGTCAAAAAGCATTTACCGTGATGGTCAGCCTCCCGGATCATAGAGCGGTGACTAATTATTAAATCTTCGGTGAAAAGTAGTAGTCGTTATGTCCTTATTTATATTATACTTGGAACGTATAATGAGGCGTCGTAAAGCTGATGACCATTGTCGTAACGAGTATCCCGGTAAAAATTAATTGAATTACAAACATAACCATTATGAGAAACGGCATCTAAGCTTCTTCGTCATTTCGAGATGGAGGTTTTATCAAGATGAGATGATTTACCGATAAAGACGCGATTAATTTCGTTTATAGGTGATATTAAAGACTTTCAAAAACTTTTACCGAGGAACAAACTGTCCGATGCGAAGCAATAAAATCGCAGTATATAATCAAGGATACTTTTTAATGCTACAAATTAAACACATCGAATGTTGTTCACTGCGAAATCTTCCCAAAACAAAGTATAACGCATAAACACCATAAACCCTATAATCGATAAGCATCGCTTGGAAAACGCTTATAACTACACTTTAAGCTCATATATATCCCTCGTAATTTCGCGCAAGCTTTCAAGCGAGCGCGATTAACGAGATAACGATCAACGAACACGGTCTCGCGCCTGGAACTTCCCATGCCGTTCCAATTACGCGGATATGTATAACTTTCGCCGAAATCGCGCTATACATACACATTCGCCCATACGTAACACACCCGCCGCGAAGGAGAAAATTAATCTGCGTGTGTGTATAAACAAGCGGCATTGTGCACTTGTTCCGGAGACGATTTTTATAATTGATTTAGTTGCTCGATGCAAAAAGTGTCGATTATTATAGGTGAGAGCACCTATACATAGTAGCTTTTTTTACAGGCGCTCGTAAAAAGTTTCGTTTTTCTTGAAATAATGATAACGCGAGGAAAGTTACGACTGCAGTATGTGTGTGTGTGTGTGTGTACATTAACTTTTGTTTTCTCAGAGCAGCTTTGAAAACGAAAACTTTCTTTTAGAAATGGACTTTGAGGATAGATGATTAAGTGCTCGGAGTTTATACTGTATATACACCGAGAAGATGAAAATCGCAGGTAGTTTAATTTTCTGCGCTTGTCTTGATACCTGCGGTAGCGAGAAATAAATTTAACTTTCGTGTGATGTTTATGGATTTTTCTTGTCAAACTCACGTGCGGCCAGAAGTTATTACTGTGTATAGACGTTCACACTCACCTGTAACAAAAAAAAGAAAAGCATACAATTAGAAATGCAACTGAATTGAGTAAAAGCTTCGGTTGAACTTAAGCCAAGGAAAAGGAAAAAATATATATATCTCCCGTAAACAAAGCAGTGCACTGTATCCATTTCAGAGATCCAGGCTAGAAATCGAGCAAATATACACATGGGGGGAAATGCAGCACGAGCGAAATTCGCCAAAGTCAATATTGACCCAGATTTCGTTTTCCACGACGATTGCAGAGTCTCTCTCTCTCTTTCTATATCGCGACGTGTGCTCGTAACGTCGTCCAACGGTCAATCATAGGGGAATGCCCAAGAAAGCGCAGCCTTATATATATATATAGCTACGGTGTAATTTTACGAGTTGCATAGGTGAATGCTATACACAGAGCTAGTCTCGCGGTAGCGAATGATGGTTATTAGTGTTTTTACATGGTAGATTGGCTTGGGAAATTTAACGATCGATACTATATACCATGGGAAGCTGCGTTCCGGAGTCGAGTTCAAGGAAGCGGATGATGAGAATCAAAGGGGCATGACTTATTTTTCACGATGAGACTAGTTTAGAACTATATAATATACGAAGAACTTTGTGGATATAATGCTGAATTAGCTGATTTCAAGGATATAATCTCGTTTCTGTTATGAGTATGTATGAGGATTAAGTACAATCTTTCATTATAATAATACTCTTCAAGGCGATATTCATTTAACGTCCGGCAATCAAGCCAATAACATCCCGATAAGGTACAGCGAAATGTATATATATGTATACGGCGTCTCCTCCTTTTTGCATCACTTACGCTTACAAGGAATCTCGCGTCGATCGACTCCTGTAAGCGATAATCGCTATCGCGAGAAAGTGCTGTGCGGCGGCGAACATCGACCGGCGGCCTCGCATATATACACGAGACACTGAAAAAGAAGAAAAAAAAAAGAAGTAGCGAGTCTGGCCAGCAGCTGTGCGACAGATCGCCGTGAGCTCGTAAATCTTTCACTTTTCTTTTCCTTCTTTATATATATACACACACGTCCGAGTATAGCGCGTGGAGATGAGCGAAATGAAACGCGCATTGTGTATGTGGGCCACGCGAGAAAGTTCGGCGAATCCTACTGCGCTCTTAAAAACATTTTTTTTTTTTTTTTTTTTGTTTTTACGTTTATAATATATACCTGTATAGTAACGATCGATGAAAAATGCGAAACGTGCGTGTTTTTCTACAAGTTTCGTCACAGGTTAATTTGTCCTCGATTCAGTGTAGCCGTCGCTCCAAAAAGTTCTCGCGCATCGAAAAATGATATGCTTGTTTTGCTTGTATACGTCCATCTCCCGTCCATCAATTCTGATGGCGAAAAACCGGCCGACCCGGATTTATATGTACGACAAATCGTCGATACATACATGAATATGATCAAGACACATCGATTTCTCTCTGCTGCTGCCTCAGTTTTATCGAGATGAGATTATGCCGCTGATTTATTTTTATAATACGGAATCGCACTCTAATACTAGACTCTGATGTGATATAGTTTGGATCGAAAAGAATGCGGGGATAGGGAAACCGATCGGTTTGTGTGTAAAATGGAACGGCGGATTCCGATCACGCGTCGATTTCTCCGCCCGAAATCGCTAAGCCGATCACGTGTGCGCATTTGAATTATATATCGTAATAATAATAATAATGCCTTTTATCCTTACTACGATCGATGTATTTTCGTTCAGTAAAAATATTATTAGTATGTAATAATAATATACTGTAAAAATGTAAATCGGTATTATATCGATAAAATTAGATGCGAATTTAGAAATCCAATTTCACCAGATCGGTATCAAGGAAAAATCTGAAGAACGTAATTCGCTCGATCAAAGAACTATCACGTATGTATCAGAGAGACGAGAGAATCGCTGGGATAAAATATTTTCGCGATCGATATGCAAATATCGTAATGAGCGCCACGTCGATTTCTCCCACTAATTGTATATCGGAACCGATCACGATTGCCATTGTGCTGCAGTCGCATGAAAAAAAAAATGACATCTAAAATTCGCCTATGAAACTTTCTTCGTCTTCCAATATAATCAACCGACACAACTTTTATACCCACAGCAAGTTCAACGCCGTTAACGGAGCAATCAAGCCGTCGGCGCTAATTTCGCCAATGATGATCGACATCCTCTACCCTCAGATGACTTGATTATCCCAATAAACCTGAAGAAGAAAGAAGAAGAAGAAGAAGAAGAAGATTCGCCAAGGAAGCGGAAAACAAAGAGAGAACGGAAAAGGGACCGCCTCGTAAAAGGGCGAGACCTCTTGCGGAAGCTTCGTTGGGAAAAAAAACTTTACGATCGCGTCCGTGCTGTTTTGCTTTAACGCGCGCGAAGCGCTGTTTCGCAAACAAACTGCGAGGACTGTATTTTCCTTGGTGAAATGTGACGTTTTGCAGTTAGTTGTTGTTGACGATCGTATTTTTTTTAGTGTGGAGGTTGCGTTAGGAGACAGGAGGAATCGAAGGTTGATCGCTATCGAGAGCTGAGAAGTGTCTTACAAAATTGTGGAGGAGGACGATACACCCACACTCGTCAAGGATGAATATCCTTTTTCACGAATCCTCTCTCGACGCCTCCTAATAAGTACATTCTCACAGATTATACACGATCAAACTAAAAATCGTGTTAATAACTCGTAACAGCTTTAGTTTACTCATCGACATCGAAAAAAAACTGCTACCTATATACAGCCGTATATATAACACACGCAGCACCGGCTCTACTTCAATGCGAAAGCAAAGCTTATAAGAGGGAGGACTTTTATCTTAGCGAAGCTATGGGGGACAGCGAGGCAACAAATGTAGCTGTCCTATAAAACCGGCGGCGGCGGCGGCGTTGCAGAGCGATCCAAGAAGGAAAAGCCGACCTACAGCCGCGCTGGTGAATTATTAGCAGAGTTTCAGATGCAGCAGCAGCAGCAGCAGCAGTACAGGCGATTCAAATCGATCCTTGATTCGCGCTCCGTTGCTCCTTTTGCCGGCGGCAGGAGAGCATCACAATGGAATAGGTATATTATAATACTCGAGTACTTGCGGATCTGCGAGAAAACGAAGGGCAGCTGTGTGTGTCTGTTTTTTTTTATTTCTGCTGAGTGCGTTCGATTCTTCGCTGTGGAAAGGTAAATTGATTTATCGTACGTATATAAGATTAATTAAAAAAAAATTGTTATTCAAGACACGCACAGAGAGTAAGTATATATATACATATGGCTCACGCACAAAGAAGAGTCGTGTCCGAGAGAGTCTCCAGAGATGCGCGCGGAATGCGGCGATAAGACGAATGCGTCGAAACGGGGAAAGTAGCCTCGAAACTGCTGTGCGGCAAGCATCTCTCTGCTCTATACCTACCGCAGCGTTCTCCTCTTCCACGGAAGAAGAAGAAGAAGAAGGGCAGCGTGAGGTGTATGTGTATATACGGGCGAGATAGAAGAAAATTTAATTGCCTGTATACTACTCTCTTTTATATATTCTTTTTTTTCTTTTAGGATATAAGAGCCGCTTTACTAAGTAGTTTCTTCTTTTCTCCCGTGTGTACTTTGATCTCGACGGTTCAATTTCAGGAGATATATTCTTGTATATATACATACTCTTCATTCCCGTTTCGGAGAGTAATGTATACACACAAACGATCCGCGCGTTACGCTTTTCCATCTGGAAAATAGAACAGCCTCGCGCGTATATAAGAAGCGCGGAATAATATATAACTTTAATAGAGGCACGTAATTTGCGAGTACATATATATAAGACAATCATATATATATACCTATATGTGCATCGTGTATATGTAGGAAAGAAATGAGAAAGTGGAGCGAGCCGCTGATAGGTTCGCACGTGTGTATATGTGTATATATAAACACACGTTATTCGAGCTGCCGTTTGCGACCTTTGAACGGAAAGTTGCAACCTGAATAGCAGCGATTTTTTCCTTTTGGCTCAGACAATCGAGTATATTGTCAAAAGTAGCCTGTATGGATGAAACCCGTGGGTTTTGCCGAACGAAACAAGACAATGGATGTAGGTATACGTCAGAAAAATGTCGCCACTATATACTGTAATACAGTTATTGCGTCACGATAATTTTTATTTATGAGTATCGAAAAGAACAATGAGAAAGCAAGTCTCGAATCCGAAAAACAGGCATTTTTCATCCTTCCATATAAACAGCCGCACCTATATATATAATGCGCGTGTCGTAGGTGTATACATATAACGAGTCAAGGCGACGATCACAAATTCGTCGATTATTCATCGCCATTGGCCTGGAAAAAAAAATGAAGAAAAACGCTGCAACGCGTTCGGCAGACTGTTATGTATATGTGGTATATGCAAAAATGGCAAGACGGTATATAATCCGCAAAATTAATTCTCGCGAAGCGAAGGCTGAAAAAGCATTTTATATAGACGCGAGACGGGATGGAGATAAATAACCGTCTAAGCCAATAACGAAGATTTATTTTTTCTGCGAAACGATCTGTCAACTGCGTTTATGGGCTACTGATGCTTGAGGCTATAACCAGGAGCCGGACACGATTTTTGCGGAGATGAAATCCGGCGAGTGTTTCGAAGAAAGTGTTTTTGAGTGCATCGATTGCGTAATAAAATTATTGTTATTATTATACGATACTTTTGTATTTGATTATTTATTTTTATAATTTTATACGTTAAAAAACTCGTGTAAACCGCATATTGCACGTAATATAATTTGCACATATAGGTTATATGATAATAAAATATGAACCGCCAGAAGCATGTTTTATTAATACATAATACGTGACGCATTAACCGGAAAAAGCTGCTACGGACGCGATAAAACTATAATTACAATAATAACTATAATAATTATATAAATTTAATTATACGAATCAACGTCAGCATCTCCCCACACTCGAAAAATCTTCCAACAGCAAACATCTAAATCCAGCGCCTCTATAATCACCATAATTCAAGTCTAAACAAAACAATTTACAAGCCATATACCTCACCGACTAATCTCGCGTCGTCCGCATATAGCAGTTCCTTAAAAATCGGAAATCGCGCCGTAAAATCCAGCAGCTCCCATTATACCCCCCTTTGAAAGCGAAAACAAAAAACGAAGAAGCTATAGCTATAGCATCGCTCGGAAAATCTTTTCCCCCCTCATCATCATCATCGTCCTCCTCACGGGATAACAATTTTACGTCGATTGCCAGTCAGATGATTTAGTGCCACAGTGTCGCGTTAATTTTTGTCTTTTTCCCATCGTCAGCCGCCGTTGAATTAACGAGGCGGGAGTAAGCGCGCGCGCGGGCTTTTGAAATACGAGCGTCTGCCGACGTTCGCGTCTCCGCGAGCGACTTTATGGTCGGCTAGCAGCACTTCCTCTGCAGCAATGAATTTTTTTTGCTGTGTGTGGAATTCGTATCGTGTTGTTTCTTTTTGCCACGTAAACATGAAATTTTGAAACGACGTATAATAGAATTCGATGACGAGTGGACGTGTGTCTGTGTGTGTGTTATGTAGTGGGATGATTATTAGCATGTGGGATTTCCACGACGAGGAAGGATCGACACGTGCCGTTGAAAAAGGCTGTGTTGCTGGTTCGCAACGCCTAAAAAGCTAGTCTCGAGAATGCGGTTTGCGGAAAAGAGTCGCGCTTCCGTGTATGTTGTCTTTCGATTTCTTCTAATAGCTACTTGCATTTCTCTTCAACGAACGACTGCAATTTATACACAACTAGATCTGTTATACATTCTAAGTTTACACAGAGACTCTATACCAATTATTTGTTAATCAGCCAACGACCTATACAGGAAAATTAAAGCAAAGCTCCATAAAGACATACTAATAATAATAACGCATCGAATTTAAACCACAGCACGGCAATAGCCAAAGAAAACGAGCGACACAACGCTTATACACCACCGCAGCGTGCGAGGCAATTTCCTCGCGTATATACACTTACGCGCGCGCGTCAAAGAGTCAACGAACTCGTGCGTGCACACACGCGCGCTTCAGACAGCCCGCAAAAAAGACATTCAATTACGCGCTTTTCTTACCCCTGAACTGCGCACGCGGCGAGAGAGCAACATCAGCGATATATATTTTCTCCGCCATAGCATCAGAGGAGAGATCGGCGACTTTTATCCACGACGACGAGTTTCAATTTCGTTCGACGAGCAGCTGCAGTGAATTCACGAGTTTACGAGACGTTTACCTTTTTTATCGGTTAAAAATAGCTTTATGGCTCGTGTGAGGAGTCGTTCTTTTATTCTCTCTTCTCGGCTCGTGATAATGGGATTTTTGGAATCGCGACGGATGCGACTTTCTATTATACCTTCGTGATTCGAAAATCGTATATATTGGGGTCGTCATTTACGAGTGTATATTTATATTGTGATCCGCGACGGGTTTTACGGCGCGTAAACTGATGTTTCGTATCTTCTCTCTGTGTGTATTTTGTAGTTTATTGCAGCTTTGATGATACACGTATACGCCGCTTTGGCACGATCAAAAAGTGCTCACGGCCAGTTGTTTATTAAAATCCACAAGAGTATAAACAAGCAGCGAGTTTTCCTCGATTCCTGAAATACTTGACAAAATTCGCCTGAAAATAACTTTCTCCGCTGATTTACGCAGCAGTGTACAGCATCGCGCGCTCGTATTAGAGAAACAATCAACGATCGTCCAATTAAGGCGTCCAAAACCGCTTGTCTTATTCCCATAAGCCATTCGATTGTTCGTTACAAGCGTTTTCGCGGTAATTATACAATCGGCGACGACGAGTCGGAGAAAGCTGAAGAGATTCCCACAATAAACATATCAATAACCGCGTGCAAAAATCAGCCGCGAGTATTATAGACACTACGCCAATAAGTGCTATCCTCGAAAGCTTTTTCAAGCGTGGAAAGTGTGTGTGTATATACGGCTGGCGCCGAGAAAGCGCACGTATATACATGCTCTATACGCGCGAATTTCGAGACGAGAAAACGCAAATTGGAAAGCGTAAGAAAAGCGCAGCGAGCTTTGAATGCCCACCGCGTGCGAGATCTTATTTTCACTACAGGACATCTATTAGAAGTCACACAGCTATGTATGTGTGTGTACGTGCTCGTAACGGTCCAGAGCGTTTCGATTCGAATTACGCACGATTCTGTGACGAGCGGAAGTTTTACTCGGCTCTGGAGGATGAGGAGACACTTTTTTTTGTGCAGTCAGTCTTGAATAAGTTTGGAAAGTAGAAAACGATTGGAGATTCAGTATTTCTGGAAGTCTCGAGGGCCGCTGCTTACTTAGGTTGGATTTTCTGTATGATGGCGACTCTCGTCCTGTGTTTGCGTTTTTTGTTATATAGAGTGCGTGAATTATTCGACTTGCCGAGAAGTGTCACGGGGACATTCTCGTATTCATTTATGTATACGAAACCGCAAAAAGTTGAAAATTAAAAAGTTTACAGTTATGCGTATCGCCTCATTATGCCGAACACTTTGAATACGAAGAATCGTTGCATTATTGATCAACGATATTGCTAGACAGACAAAAATCGTCCTCGATAATTCCGTTGGATCCGATTGTGTTTTTCTCACAGTAAAAGTCCTGCACTGGTCAATAATTTGCAACTTCCTTCCATCGGAGAATAATAGCAGCCTGTCAATCCACGAGCTCGACGCTACAAATTTACAAATCCAGCCTCGATAATTAACAATCGCGGCCACCGCTGCACAAACCCATTCAAGCGTTTCTAGGTCTGCACCTCTATGCCTGAAAGAAAGAAGAAAGCAACGAAAGACAGATTCCTCTAGTCTCCGATCACAATGCACTCGCCGTCTCAATGCAGCACCGTTATGTAGCCGGCACATACCTCCTCATCTCTCTCTTTCTCTCTCTCTCTCTCTTCCTCTTCTGGCACACGGCGATTTCTTTCGTCGCGCAGTGAAAGTACGCATTTGATTACGTTCCTGTGTTGCTGTGCTTCCGATATTGGGCCTCGAGGGACCACCTCGCGAGAAATTCGCGCGAGAGCAGGTGTGCACTGTTTATTGCCCGATCGTAAAGACGATCGTTTTTCGCGAGGAACTCGAAAATAAATTCAGCCGAGAGGAAAAAGGGCTGCGGCGAAATTTCGTTCGGATCCTTTTTTGACAATGTCCCGTACGCAACGCACTTTCACGCCGCCGCCGCCGAGTTCCGCGTGTATTATAATGCGTAATCGGCGGCGGAATCGGTGCCTCGGATTTTGGCCTATGCACGCGCGGTTTTGCATACAATGTAATATTACGCGCGCGGTATGAATTTATTGCCTCCCGGGCTATAGGCTGCCGTAAAAATGCGTTGGTTTACGAGCAATTTTACGAGCGGGACAAACTGGTTTACGGGAATGTTGATAAATTTTATGGCTATGCAATTTCCAAATGTTTTCTAATGGAATATTAAGATTTTTTGCGCTGATTGAATATTTACATGTTACGTGTTTGCATGAATAATGAATGGACAGTTATGAGAACGTTGAGGAAGTTTTGTATACGAATGAAAAAAAAATAATAATAATTTGATTAGAAAACAAGCTTCTTTGTGAAGATTTATGTCGCTTAACGGAACGATATTGATGGACTGTTCTTTATGAAATACAACATTTTTTCTTACCTGACTTTGTCCAACGCGATAAGAGGCAGGATCGACATCGACGGAAAGAAGCATATCCTCCACAGCACGTCTTTCATCTGCCACCGGACTTCCTGGACGTGTTGCCGTGTCATTAGAAAGTAACGCGAAACGTCGTCTAAATTCACCAAGAGGCATGTACTTTGGAAAACCGACTTTGTGAAGCCGCACTGCTTCCAAAATTTGACTGCCTCTCACCTGTAATGAGGTTTGTTAGCAAGTGTCCAACTTCGGAAATCACGTATTGAAAAGTTTGAATGTCAAGTTACCTGTGATCGTAGTAACGGAATATTAATAAGATTATCCTCGCTTTGACTTGGCTTAACAGACAGAAGACTCTTGTTTTCTATGCAACCAGCATTGTGTTGGGGTAAAAAGCAATGAATGAACTTCACTCGTGTTCTTCGCAGAGTCTCGATAAGACCGTCCTAGAATTCAAACAAATTAATTATGAATGAACATGCAAATACAAAAAGAAGCAATATAAACATATTCCTTACAAATTTATGTTTGAAACGAAAAGCAATAAATACGAGAAACAGATAGCATAAAAACATATAAATACACATTATAAATACAAAGATAGATCACAAAACGCAAATATACTACTCCGATAAGTTGAATCAATACGTTAGCTCGACTGACAATGACTAAGAACTCAAAAGTTGTAGAGAAGAGGTGTTTATCTCTGATAACACTCTCGCCTCTGACCTAATTATTTTTCTCTTTTATAATCTCTCGTCTATTTTATGCGAACCAAAAATGAATATCACGAAATACTCTTTTACGTATAAGATCTTGCTAATAATAAAACAACTACGGTATTTATTCAAGTTCTGAATAAAATGTACTTACGACAGTGAATTTTACTTGTAAGCAGACATTTTTTCGCTTGACGGCAGTGAACGTTCTTCTGATACTGGACGCTCTTCTCAATGATTGTGAACCCTCCAAGCCATGCATCGAACCACTTAAAGTTCCAGATACACCTGCACCGCGAGCACATACGAAAAGTCTACTAACTTCATCCCTGAAAATTTAAATGTCGTTACAGTAAACCGTCAGTCGGTAAGGCAGATCCCTCTGAGTTAATTTAATACATTACCTATTACTTTCTTGGAGAATGCTGATTGCACTTTTAGCTAGAGGATTTTCGCGAGTTGCTTTTATCCAGCCCGTCGCCGTGTATAGAACAGGATTCGTTCCCTGCAAGTGTTGTAATACGAATTGATTGTTTCCAGGAGCTTTTCTGAGTAGCATTTGGTGATCTGCAATAGAGTATTATGTTGTTTTAGCAGTTGTAATTTGAGTAAGAGTCATTTATAATTTTGTTGTATTCTTACCTCTGTCGCCGTAATGTGAAAATAGTCGATCCAAGAAACTTTCATCGCTGCCACCAGGACACACGGTTTCTTCGTCCAGGAGCCACAAGAGCCCCTTCCTTTCTATTTGTCTGCTGCTGCTGAGGTCGCTTTGGCTTGTTCGTAACATTGTGGCACTCTGCGAATTTCCACGATCCAGCAAGGAAACCAAACCCTGAGGTGATCCAAGCCCTTCTTCGAGTTCGTCCTCGTGATCGATATCGATTCCTTCTTGTACATATCTGTTGGCGAAAAACACACGTCGGTCAATGGTACTCTCGTATTGACTTAACAAACATACGAGTTTGAATACTGAAACCAACCTATCTTTGGGTGCAACTAGAGAACTATGGTGAAACAGAAGCTGTAGACGTTCTTGCAAGTAATTGTGACAGAGGTCTTCAAAGCTTGCTCCCGTCTGACGGCCGCAGGTCGCAGGATTTTGAAAGCCGGGAGCATCGCAGAGCAGCAACGACGACACGGTGTGAACTGGTGAGCTTATAGATCTGAAAGGAACAAAAAAAATCAGTTACGTTCGTCAAGCACAGGGAAATACGGTTTTAAAAAATGAATCGATGATTACTTGTTGACTAGAGCAGCCACACAGTGGAACACCTCGGAGTACAATCCGACAAGGAGACTTTCGAGCGCGTCGAGGCCAGATACGTCTTTGCTTTGGTCGGTCGGGCTGGGCGTTCTGAGAGCAGCCGGCCGGGGTGTACTAGGAGTACCTCCGCCGGCATTGTTCGCCGAGAAGACGAGCCTGCTCAGCTCCTCGACGCTGGTGCCGAACAGAGTGGCGGCCTTCTCGGCGCACTCGACACGAGCGAACTGCCAGCGACCCTGTAAGCTCGTGCCAGCCTTCACGGCGCCAGCGCAGCTCAGATGGTAGATACCGGCCACTACGAACCAGATGGCTCGTTCCTCGGACTCGGAGACGCCGAGGGCGCGGAAAGCCGCGACGATGCGGTTAAACTCGACCTGGGCGCGCTGCTTGTCCTCGTGCTTTTGCAGTGGAGTAATAAACGGATTGTTCTCGGCCACGAGGTTTGTCAGATGAAGCTCCTTGCGCAGCGTACCTTCGGCTCCGGCCAGCAGACGGTAGAGCGCGTGGAAGCTCGGATCACCGTTCACACGACGGCCGATTCGGGATTTCTCCAACAGCAGCACCTGCAGATTAAATGAATTATCATTAACACCTGTGTTTAAACAGTGTTTGGTAGGAGAACTTGAAAAATAATGACATTACCTGAAGACTGGCTGAGGCGATCTGTCCGGACTGATCAAAGTCGAGACTGAAAATCTGTGTGAATCTCGTGGCGTTGGTATTGATATGCGTACGACTGTTCCCAAAGGCTTCAAGTAACGTGAACACCGCATTGAGCTTCTCGATCGTGAGAATCTTGTTAACGGTACCTGCCGCAAGGACCAGATAGTGCAAAGCATGTTTGAAATTGGTCGTCTTTCCTCCACCGCTGCGTCCAAGGAAAACCAAGGAGTGATCCCGTCGAGTTGCCAACATGCCTCGATACGCCGACTGAGCCATCGCGTAGATGTGCGGTGGCATGTCCTCGCTCTTGCAGCCCTTGAACATCTGCACCACCTAAAAACCAACAAATCCTGTATTTAGTTATATACTACTATATGAAAAAAAATGACATTACGAAAGAAATACATCATCTTTATCATCGCCTAGTTACATTTATTGATTCGGCATTGGTTCTCGAAATGAGCCCAGTTATCCTAATGAAAATCAAAGTTATTTAGAGCTATACCACTGCTCACCTTCTCCGAGTAGATAGCCAGAGGCGCAATGGGATTGATGACGATCATGCTCTCGCCTGCGTAAGTGTGAATGAGATTGCTGGCGTAGCGCTGGCGCAACGTGTGCAGCACCGAAGACTCGTTCAAGAAACGCAACTGAGATAGATCCTCTGCTCTGTCGAATTGCGGTGGATTTGCCTGCGAAGAAGAACGAAAATTTATTATACACAATTGAAGAAAAAAATTAATCGATAATTCAGAATAGACGAAAATATTATACCTTTTCGACATCTTCCTCGTCGACGAGCAGTTCCTCGCCAGAGTTGGTCAGACGGATGCGCAGTTTGCCGGTGTCGGGATCGGCGGGACCACATCTGGAGGCTGGTGTGAAACCCCCGCGATGTAGCAACCAGACACGCTCCGATGCAAGCCAAGCTTGTTCCTGTGCGAGATGCTCCTCTGACTTCGCCTGTAATGACAAAAATTTAGATATTAGTTGGGAATAAATTTCGTTTTGTATTGCAAGTTGCGAGTAAATTCCTTATTTATTAGTGTTTTATATGTTAAGTGAAACGTTGTATAAAAATTACGAAGGACTATTTTTTTGTATTTAATTTAAATTGGCCTGCAAATTTCATCGGATTACATCAGTGTATACGTATGAGTTTTCTTCGGAACTAAAACTAGGAGTAATACAAAATCTCACGAATATTAAGTTTCACAGCTGTCTTATTTATCCCCATAAACCAGCAAACGCCACATTATCGGTACAAAATCTCATTCTCTCACTGAGCTAAACTGCCATTTTCCTAACATTCTCTCTCAAGTGTTGACGGCGTGAAAAATTAGCCCGCGGCTTGTTTCAACAAGCTATTGGCGCGATTGATCGCAATAATAAAAGGTCGTAACAAAATACCCTAGTTTTCAAGTAGAACGTGAAAAATTTTAACTCAGATCGACGGTGATGATAGCTAAATAATTCAGAGTTGATTAACTCGTACGGAAAACTTTTTTTTTTTTTCAGAAGCTTATACAAGATTCATTACGGCATTCTAAGCCGGTATATGTATACTTTTGCGAGTAAATAGTGTTGGAAAGTCGTCGGGATAGTTTTTTTCTGGAATGAAGAATGACGCAGAAGAAATAATTAGGCCCAGAGCGTAGAATGTAAGTTTTCTGATCAAACGAGTGTACCACGTATACGAGAGCAGCTTTCGACTACTGACATCATTTTCATCTCTACCGCGACGACAAGTGCACGCAATTTACTTATAGAATCTTATATATCTCGAACTCGTTATCTGTGTTTAACGTCGCTTGATTCTGATAATTTTGTTGCTTTAACTTAAAAGCTCTACGTCTACAACTACAAGACGCACTGAGATAGTGATCGTAAAAATATCAAAATACAAAAAAAAAATGTAATTTCAATTAATTCGAGCACCTAATATTTTGACCAACGCGATAAACCTATTTGCCAAAGAGACTAATGGTCGATACCGATTAAGATCAATATCGGCTCTCACACTCGTGTTATATAGCAACGAAAGCGAGATCAGTATAACACCAGGTACATACTTATAATATATGCATATATACGTGCAAAGATGATGGCTCACGGCGTATTGGAAAGTCGGCTCTCGTTTTCCGTCTATATACCCCTTCCACGTAGCTCACGTATGAGAAGAATTCAATAATAGAAAGAATGCGAATGCAACTGCAACTGCCTATTATGATTTTTCTCAGGCCTCATGACAAATACGCGCTCGTGCTTATTACACTCTGGGTTGCAGTTATTCTTTCTCTCTGTACTTGTGTACTGCTACACAGCCTTTCCCCTGTCAATCGCACGAGCTCATTTTTATTCTTTTCGCAGGATTTATGAGCCTCAAAAGCCCGGATGCGTAGAGTAAGTTTAATTATGGTTTCATAGAAGAGAGAAGTACACGTGCTATATAATGTAGTAAATATAGTAATAACTTATAATATTATCGTTTTGCATATTATAAGTTCAAAAACGTTTTATAAGATCAAAGGGAATTACGCAACAGAATTAAAATGAACTATATATTCGCGATGGCTGTAAATTCAAATGACTCTGCTAATTGCTGCAGTAAATTAAATGCTTTCTGCGAAAATAAAATGAAACGAATTATTGCAATTCATTAAAATATCCAAAGGAGTAGTCCGCAGTATTATAATTTCAAAATCGCAAACGAGCCCCGATATTGCGAAATTTATCTCCAAAACCACTTGCAAAGTCTCTTAAACACACTACACTCGCACAATAAAATTATGCAATATTCCTTGCTGCATCCGAGCTGCGACAGACGTCTCTTATATTATTATTTCACATCACCGAGAGATGATACGTTCTGGCTTGAAAGTAATCGCGTGGGTTATATAGTATATACGGGCAGAAAAGTGAAAATGTCGCAACTGCAGCCATTTGTCTTTCTCGGTTTTCCGGCCGAAAATCACGAAAAGCAATGAGTCAGCCCACGCTTTAAGAAGAAATACAAAATGCATCCGGTGCTGTCCGTTATTCTAAAGAGAAACGGCTGCTGTTATTCCGATAAGGCTCTCGCGAAGTATTTATGGTGTCTGGGGGGTCGTCGTCGTTGGCGTTTGAAGACGCGTCGCTTCTCTCTCTCACTCGAGAAAGTGTCATTGCCCTCGATACGTAATGCAGAATTCTAGAAATTGTATGGGTGGATCCCAGAGTGAAAATTAATTGGACAAGTATTAGCTTCTTTCCGAAAAAGGTAAAAGGAATGATATATGCATAATCGGGCTGATTTAATTGGTGTCTGCGGTTTGGGAAATTTTTGGGGCGCTGATTAGTTTTGTGGCTACAATAATTTTAGAGGAGAGTTGAGTCTCTGATTGGTATGGGAATGCTTTCTTCTTCCTGGTGTTTTAAATTCTTCTCAACCTGATTTTGCGTATATGACACGCCTTATACGCAGCAAAATAATGGCAGACTTCCACACGTTACAGTTTTCGCAATATACAGTTACTAATTGTAGATCTTAAAATATGAAATTAAATAAAAAAAGGCATCCGTTCTCTCGTCTTCGTAATACATAAACTTCAGCCAAATCAATTTGTCATGCAAAGTCACACACAGCGCGACCGATTATTAATTTAGCATAATATTTTTCATGCAAACGAGGTATATATACTACCGAAATCCGACTCTCCGGCCAATTTCATTCATTAACCTCTCGTATTCTCCGAAATTTAGCGGCTCTCGCGCTTTTTTATATGTCCGAGCGATGAAAAATATACGTTTACGCGATACACATTCGCAGGATGCAGTAGGTCGTATTATACATACATACCGGTGAGATTAACGGCCGAAATTTACGAAATTTCATACCTTCTCGTAAATCACTCGCTACTTCAGCAGAGGTAAGAAAATTTACTTGCGAGGACTAATTATAAAGGACGATTGGTATATTCTAAATTTTTTTTCCTGCGCGATAATTAGTATCTAAAAATACTGCGATCCACGCCTTTTTCACATCAAAAGTTTAATTAACCCCATAAAATATTACCTGACAAAAATCCTAACATCAATAGCGCCGCCGAGTCTCTGAGAGCTTGTCAACAAACCGACCTCGCGCGGCAAAATAATCAGGCGGAGGACTCCCGAAAAAGGGGGCCAACATAAGAAAGGAAGAAAGAAAGACTCTCCCGCACGCGCTGGCGCGATATAATCGCGATCGAGTTCTCTCTGGTGTCCGCAATATAGCGCCAAATACGGCGACAACCGCCTTGCCTCAAGGTTGCCTTAAAAAACTCTGGTATAGACGCGCCGAAAGGCGCTCAATGTTACGTCAGCGGTATCGTATATATACACAGATGCATCTCCCTCGAGAGCCGATGTACAGGTGAAAAAAAGCGCGAAGTTAACTTTCCCGGTGCGGCGGCGGAGATACAAAGCGCGTTGACACTCGCCGCGTTATTATTATTGCAGTCAATCAAGCAGCGAAGATTTTTTTTCGAGAGCCTTGGAATTGTTTGTGATGTTTTGTTTTTGAGGGGTAGAATTTTTTTTTCAAGGACTTTTAGGAATAATTAATTACAAAGGCGACTAATTGCCTTGGATATAAATCTTGAACGATACAATAGCGTAAGACACTGGTATGTATAAGTACGATTCGACAATAAATCACTCGCTATATATGCGCAGGTATGGGTATAACAATTAAAAAATGAATATCATTTCTCAGGTATATATTAATCACACATCGACGAGCAAATCCTATGTATCGGTATATATACTCAATTATAAATTTGCATAATTTATGACCAGCGCAATAGAGACAGTAACTATAACACAATGTGAATTAGTTTTCATTCTAATATATGTTATAGAATTTTAAAAGATTCTGACAACGTGAGCAAAAAGCCGTAAATTACATACAACTCCCAATATGTATACACCGTTACGGTGAAAATTACCCGAGAATAAGGCTACAGGAAGATTAAAAACACAGGCATCAGTAAATTGGCCAAATTACTTCTCTCTCTTTCTCTCGCTCGTTTATTAATGCCCGAAAATATAAAAATCGAGCCCATTACGCCAAAATGAACAATCAGCTAAAGAAGCAGCAGCAGCCCACACTTAATTCGCTTAAACGACTTCGAAGAAAGGCTATATAAAAACAATTTCAAACCGCAGGTCAACAGCACACATATGAAAAACAGTGTGTTAACCATACGAATAAATGCAAATCCTCTCGCGACTCGAAATAAATCACACACGAAGCTTCCAAAAACTCGTTTCCCATCGAACACATACTCAGAGGGGGTTCAATCGCGCGGATATAATAGCTCACCGAAAATAATCCACTTCTCTCGGCGCCCCTATATACATACATACTCTCCTGCGGTCAATCATCTGTGGCGGCGCCACGGCCAATTAAGTTTGCGCGCGGCGAAAGGAAGTCTATATAGACACGCGAATGTATACGAATTAATTTGTCATTGCCGAGAGGATAAAATTGTACTGCGCCTGTATTTTAGCCTGGATAATTACGGGGAGGAGAAGAAGAAAAAAAGAGGGCTGACCGTAGATGGTCGCGGGGATTTGTATTATAGACATTGCTTATAATACATTTGTCTCTTTCTCTCTCTCGCCGGCGACGTATTTGCATAAAGGCGTTTAGTCGCGAGGATAAATCTTCTCTCGACTTATTTTTTTTTCTTTCGTATGGCTTCGAGCTGGATTTGACGAGTTATTAAACGGGTCATTAATCGGGGTTTATTGGAAAAATTTTTTTTAGATGGTGATTTGTCATATACGTATACCCGCAAGTAGTAACAGACGTGTGTACTGTTACTACTGATGCTTTTAAAACGTATGTGTATATAAAAATTCGACGACCCCGTTTCGCCATTTTATCAAAAGCATCGCTTCTAACGCTAACCTATAAGTCGGCTGATGAATGGATCGTAAACGTTGAAACGCAAATTGATTTTTTTCGCTCGACCGCGCAACTCTCTGCGGAGAAGAAAAAACATTTTCGACGTTTTTACGAGTGAGATAAGAGGAAACACTATAACTGTGTGTGTGCGAGTCGTGAGAAATGGATTTGGAAAAAATTGTTACCACGACGAGAAATCAATTTTCGTCTTTATTGAGGACACTCGTCGTTTGTATTATCAAAGAGAATGTCAATTTTTTATACATCCGCGTTTATCACGTAATCGGCGGTTCGCAAGAAAAAATCAAGTTCACATTACGCAAATAAGCCGTATGTGTGTGTGTGTATAACCGTAAATAATTGCGAAAAGCCGAAAAATGTTATTTCGAATAATATAATACCGGCGATCTCAAGAGAGAAAACACGTAACAATGCGAGCGTTCACGGTTATATCGAATCGGTAATGTTTAGCTAATGCCTACAGCTGTCTGTGCGGTCTGGTATTACGTATATATATACACCTCTCTCTCATTCATCTCGCGATGAATGAATATCATTGTCGAGGCAAAAAAGTGCAGAACCGCAGTGTATACACTTGCAGACGTAATAAGTGTATATTCAAATTAGAAAAAAAATGCAAGTCAGAGTTTATATATTTCGTTTATCAAGATTAGAGCGAAGTGCTTCATTGGCTGAAAGATAAACAAATACGTTGCTGGTGAATGACATGGTTAAAAGTTAATTTAACACAATTACAATACAATGACGGTAATCCAAGGAGAAACCATCACCTCAAGTTTCTATCGAGTCTCTTCTCTCTCATGGAATTACACGATAAAAATGAAGTGACTACTATATATCCTACGTGTAATTAACTCGTGGATATTTTGTTTATATACTGAAGAGCAACCGGATGATCGATGCTGCATCGCGTGGGACGATGAATTCCAGGCTCGATAACACGACGCTCAAGGCTCTCTAGGACTCTTGCGACATTATCGCGGCCGCTTTTACACGATATAACGCTCGTGTTTGAATGAAATCACAGATAAAAATGTTGCGTCGCTGCTACACGTGTGTTAATATCGAATTGATTTTATTTATTTCGTCGAATTAATATTTCGGTGATTTTTCAAGCTGCAGTTCAGTCTCAGTTTATTATGTGGCTAACACTTATAGCTCGAAGCTATTAGCGAATATTATTACGTCCTATAACTCCGACAGGTGTATTATAGAGTAATAAAGTTTGGTATATACATATACGCGCATTCCTTCGATATTTCAACGATAGAATTTAAATAACCCGCGCAAAACTGGATCACACCACATGCGTATACTCATAATGAGAGCGAGTATATAGAGCCGATAATTCGTGAATTATGTTCGTAGCGATATACTACACCGTTGTAATGTGTCTTTAAAAATCGTCTCTCACCCGTCCAATAATTCATTCGTTATGTATATTATGTAACCACGCGTGTGTGTATTATGAGCGTATAAAATGTGTTCACTCCGCGAAATCTCGCTTATAAGGCCGGTATATAGGAGGAATGCCATCCGATTTCCTTAAAAGTCTCTCTTTCTTTCTCTACAAGCAGGGGAAAAAAAGGCAAATTCTAATCAGCGCGCGATCATCACGAAAATCGAATACCGCGCGCGGTTGCGGTTTTATACGAGATAAGTATACCTGTACATATTATAGCGAGAAGAAAAAGGACTCTATAATAATACTCTCTATACTGGCCAGGTGTCTTTGCCGTCTTCGGAGAAGGTCCCGTGTGCTGGGGGCGAAGCTCACCATAAACGGGCTTCGGCATAACTTCCTGGCACGTGATACGCGAAAGTGCGTGTGTTAGCTATATATATATACGAGGAGGGTATTTTAGTGCGTTCACGTGCAGCAGCATTAAACGACGTGAGGCTATGCCGTTGCTGCTGCTGGTATATGGATGCGTCGTGTGGTGACAGGTTTATATACGAGAGAGGATGGGTTTCGTGGTAGACTGTTTGACAACAAACGTCAGCGGTATATACCATATATATGTGTGAGGTGATGGACTGCATGAGAAAGAGGGGTTGAGAGATTTGTTATCGGGGTGGATTGTGATTTTTTTTTATAGAAGCTTGTGGTACCAGACCTTATAACTGTACGTCGGAGAAATTCCTCTCGTATATATAAGGCTAACAATGCAAATACCAAACTTGCAGCAATTTCAAAAATCGAGAGATTTTCACAGCGAGATACAAGCGAGAGTTTTCGATGAAAATCTTAGCTTTATTTACAAAACTTTCTCAAAACCGTTCCAGCAGCAGCAGCAGCAGCACATCTCTCGAATCAGCGTCACTCCTAAGGCTATCTCCTCCGCGACACTCCCCTATACACACTATACTTATTCCCATATGATAAAACCCCCGTATCATTAGTCGTCCCTTTAGCTACTACCGGTACACGCTGCAACTGTAAACTCTCTATGGCCCGGGCATCTCTTTCTCTCTAGCTTATCTTCTCTCGTCGTCGTCTCTCTCGTGTTATGTACACACGGGGAATTTCGCGAATAGAGAAACAAAGGATTTCTATTGTATACGAAATTTTCCGTTAACGGATCGTTCGGTTGTGATAATATAGACGAAAAGAGTATACATATATATGTACTCTGCTTTGAATTTTATCTGGATCTTTCTTGAAATTGCCAGGAGTATTATATGTGTATATAGCACCGTGACATTGTGGCGCCGCTGAGGCTGGAGAATTTCGTGTGTGGGATGTAATAATTACTCGCAGAGTGCATTGAGTTAAACGGAATTATGTAAGTATATAATATGTATATACATCGATTTAATTAAATCGGCGGTTTTTTTTCTTTTTTAAATACTTTGTCACCGCAATAAAATAGTAGTAAGTTACTGATAATGAACGCTACGCTTGTGCGAAGAATAAACTTTGTTGTTTGCTATATATATCGAGCGATGTGTGCCTAATTAAATCGAATTAACGAGCCTCGTTTTTACGAAACACGTTTATACGCCGAAGAAAAAAAAATTCTATAATCGAATAATTGCTCACAAGAAACAATGCACTTGACGCGCACGATGTAAGTTATATATCCCTCGTCATCGAGATCCCCTTAAACGTCGCGTTTACGGTATTATGTGAGTGTGTATATGCCGTAACGTCTGCGGCACATTTGAGAAACTGAGAAATTTACGACACTGGCCAAGGTCGTCCACACGACCTCGATACATCCTCCTCTGACTATTATATAGAAGAAGAAGAAGAACAATACCTATAAAACTAATCGCAGTAATAGCAGCAGTCGTGCGCATGACCAAAAGCGAAGAAGAATAACAACAGAGGAGAATCTCTCGAGGATCCTGTAAATAAAATCCGAAAAGAGAGAACAGGTACTTGTCAGCCTGTCGCTCAGAAGATACATAGTGAATAAGAAAAAAAAACCGAAGGAAAGAGAGGGACGATCTTATTGCATCAGGACGTGCGCATTGAGAAACTGCCAAAGTGTAGGGACGCGTGGGCGGCTGTATATTATACACCGCGACCGTCAGGATCCGTGTGTTGTTTTTTCACAGTCATTGCGCAACAACATCGCGCTATTGACTTTGAATTATAATCGATGTTATTTTTCCTCGAAAACGTATTTCACATTACCCTTCGAGATAACAATGATTGATCGTGCAATATATGTATATGTGTAGGGTGAAAATATGATATATCGGCTTGTGCATTTTCTATGGCATTAAGAGCGTCGTCGTCGCTCTAATAGATTTCTCGTAAACAGGTGAGAGATATTTCAGAGTAGAGGATAATTCATTATTATGGGTCAACGTTCACCGCGAGTATATATAGCAAAGACGTCCTTGATACGTAAAACTTTCTATCCACACACAATCAAGTCATCAGACGAGAGTATCTATGAAAAAAAAAAGGTTTACGAGCAGCGTTATATATAAATTTCTGCGTCGTGTGTTATTGCACAAACGCTATACAGATGCAATTACACGAATAGCCTAATATAATATAATCGATATGCATATGTTGACACACACACACACACACGACACACACCTCATAGTTTCTCGGCGCAACGTTGCTCCGGAGCACCTCTAGGTCCTTGAGAAACATCGTGCCGTCGAAGCCGTTCCTCTGCTCGGATTCTCTCCTTCGTCTCGTAGCCATAGCCATCTCCAGTAATTCCTCCCACTCGACAACGTCGTAGAAGGCCGTCTGACCAGCAGCATTGCGACCTCGTTTAACGACTTTGCCAGCTGCCGATGAATTTCTACGATGCAGCAGCGAGTTTCTGCGGTTGAGCTCAGGCTCGCCGCCACCGCCGCGTTGTTCAAACTCGGCCGTGATCCTCTGACACTTGCGTTCTCTCGGCAGCTTGATTATATTACTGTCGTCCCAGCCCTCCTCCATCTTTCTGATCTTGTCGTCGACGATGAAACCGCTTCTCAAACTGTCGGCCCACGATTCCTTGCGCTGTTGTTGACTTCGTCTCAGACTGGAGGTGTAATTGCTGCCTCTCGTGAATTTGCTATTGTTCTTGTTGTTGTTGTTGAGCTTGAGTTGTTGCTGGCGATCGTCGTAGATCGATTTTGCGTGATCTATGTCGTCGAGTACTTGGTCGATCCTACGGATCATCTGATCGTGCATCAGGCCGTTACCCTCGATAAGACCGGGTTCCGACGAGTTCAGACTGTCGCTGTCGCTGTACTCCCACGAGCTCGTGCTGTTCCTGCTGAGCTTGCGGCTAGTGGTTATACTGTTCTGCGTCTGCTTCTTCGATGATTCCGTCTTGCTTATTGTCTTCTGGTCCTTTGAACCTAACTTGTTACAGGACTTCAAAGGACTCGTGCTGATTTTGATGATCTTGGTTGGGGTAGAAGCTGGACCACCCTTGCCGTTGAGCTGTTTACCGATACCACTGGCGTGAGCTTTGCCCTTGCAAGCCCTGTGATGGCGCATGTGCTCCTGGTGTGTCGACGGCATCTTCTCTAGAATCACTTATCACACTGAATGCTAATCTTCCTTTATACTGCACACTAGTGTCTGCTGATACTTTTTTTGTTTATTAGTCGCACGTCTTGTATTTGTACGAAAAGCGCAAAAATCACATCTTGAAAGCACAGCTTTCCCGAGGCCCCCGGTCACGAGCGAACACAGCTCCCATAACTCTCTCAATACATATAGGTGTACGTTTGTTTCTGCTATTAAACACAGCTGATGTTTTTTAACGCTTAAAATACACAAAAGCGAACTCGCGCGCGATCTGTTGCGCTCGGAGGAGCCGCAATGACTGTTTGTCGCGGAGAGAGACTGCCGTACGTTAGGCCTAGAGCGGGGAGTGTATGTGTGTGTGTGTGAGGGGACTGTATAAGAGCCCGAGCGGGAGTAGTGAGAGAAAAAGAGAGAGGAGAGGCGTGTGCCCACGACTCGTGTTTCTTCCTCCTCCTCCTCGATATATATCGAGACTCTCTTGCTGCTGCTGTTGCTTCTGCATCGTCGAGAGCTTGTGTTTTTATTTCTGAGCTTGCGGGTTGTTTACTTTGAACTCGACGCTCGCAGCTATACTACTTAATGTCGCTCGTCTGTTCGTTAATTAACAGAGGAAAATAGAGTGTGTTTTATAATTAAACTAAATTAATCTTAAGCGTGCAGAATTTCTCTCAGACCTATACACATGCCTACTAGTCAGCTCTCGTGTCTTATAGAGTCGCTCAAGCAGCAGCAGTAGGAAAAGAGTGAACGTGTGATGTCGATACACACACGGTTCTCTCTCTCTCTCTACTCGCGCGACAGGAAACCGCGTTGCTGCAGTTTTATGGCTCAATCTGTCGGCATCGAAGCTGCTGCCGGCGGCAAGTTGGGAAACCCAAAGACACTTCTGTGATGATGCGATTCTGAATTTTTCGGGATGTGTATGAGACAACAGTTGCTGCATTGTTTTACAGAATTTCGCATAAATTATAATGGGTAATATGATGTCATAAACGCACGGGAGTGAATTCACGGTAACCTAGTCTCTCTCGTCAGGGGGGACTTTATGTAACCTATCAATATAACGTCAGTTTACTTCATTGCTTAATTTATGTTTGCTACTATAAATACGACTGGGCTGCTGCTATACTCTAGAATGGATGTGTGCAAACAGGCTAATCAAAATACTGCTCGTATTATAGGCACACTTTTTTCAATATACGAATAACGAACCAGTATACATGCACATGTCATTACAGACGGTCGTCTCTATTTATGTAGATAAAACGTAATTCCACGTCTTTTTAGATGACATTAACAACGACGACAATCACGATATTCCAATCCTTCGTCAAACGAGCGTCAGATATCCTGAGAACCAAAGCAAATGTCGTATATATTATACATTAATCGCATTATAAAGATGACGTTGTTTTCATATCTCTATTGATATTTTTACTGCAGACCGTAAAAATAAAGCAAGCAAAACTGAATCACCCAACAATGCAACGACTCTCTCTCTTCAAGCCATCACACACAGACATCCCCGTCATTTCATCCGCAGCTAGTTTCTGCGGTATACGACGGTGTACATACAGAGAGAAACAATCCGACGTCATTACACTGATGTCGTGGATCCCGTGTACCATCTACGTACGTATTATATGCCTCGACTACTACACTACTCATTGTAGGCGCGAGAGAACTCGCCAACTTTTCCTTTCTCATAGGGAGAGGAAAAGCTGCTTATATATACACACACACGCGAAATGACTCTTTTACGTGTGAAAACGCACGAGTATGTACCTTCGTTTTGTTTGTCGAGTCGGTTATATAAAGTAGCTATATATGTTTTTAAAGAAAAAGATTACAGCACTAATTAAAGGGCTCTTAATTTATAAGAAAACGAACAAAAAAAAAAAGAAGAACGACCGCACCCCCGAAAGACGGAAATACCCGCCGACTAACGAGAAAGCGGCGACTCGTGGGCCGATTTTACGAGCGCACTGCTGTGCAGCAGCTAAAAAGGCTTCCGCGCGGTGCTGCGTAGACCGAATTATCCGCGCGTGCGGTAGCCTTTTATCCAGGAAGTCGGCGTCGTCGCAGCTCTTTTCTCTCCACCGACGAGCTATTCTCGGCATATACACAGCCTAAGGTTCAAGAGCCCTACTGACTAAACAGACATTTTTCTTTGATGTTCCTTACGCCAACTGACGAGTTTTGGATTCTATTATTGACTGCTATATAGTAATATCTTCATTTTTTACGAAAAAAAAGCTCCACTCAATTATACTGCAACGTCTTCATCTCTGATGAGTAAACAAAAAGCCACTTCATAGAGTCGCGCCTCATAGAAAGAGAGACACACTCAAGGGAGTGTATATACACACTGCGTATATAAAGGGGGTCGTTGCTGGGAGTGTCGCTCGCGAGTATTGTTCTGGAAAACCGGCTACCATATAGACATGGTCGTCGCGTGCGCGAGAAGGGTATTTTTTTCTTATTCTTCTTCTTCTTCTTATTCTATACCGGAGAGACGCGTGTGTATTATAATCGTCGACTTCCGTGGATAATCGACACACACACACACACATATCAGGTATATAATAGTTGCTTAACGATGTTCGCGCCGAGAGTTATCCCATTGTTTTCGGGGAATGCCGCCGCGGCGCTGATTCATATTATATTTGTATGGAAAAATCTTGCGCAATATACATTTTTATTTTCGACTGTCTCTATATAGATATACTTACACGAAGTGTAGAAATTGGCTAGTTACAAGTATACACTGAAAAGATCAAAGTGTATGTAAAATAAAATACAAGTTATATAGACTCGAGACACTGCAACGCACAGAGCGAATTACCGGAATAAACATAAGCGAAAGTAAGTGTCGCTTTTGTTCTCCGCTTCTTTTACGATCGCACATATACACGCACAATATATAGAGGGTTGCCGAGAAAAACGTCTCGAGTGCGTGCGCAGCTTCTCGAGTATACCGCCCAGACATACACACAGAGATTTTTCCTTTTTCGCGCTCGAGATGCAAAGCTCGTATATATAGTATTAGTTCGAGCCACTCGAAAGTCCTGCTATTTGCGGCTATTTTAAGAATCACCGCCGAGGGTCTATACTCATCGCGAAAGTCGGACTCCGAAGGCTTGTATACATTCAGTGTATTGTAATAAAGCTTTTCTCGAATACACATGTATATAGACTCGTCAGAATGAAAATTATAATGAAGCGGGAATCGAGTCCGCGCTATCACAAAACACACACACGACCTTTCCGAGAATATACGCTGTGCAAAGAGAGAAAAAAAAGACGAATGAAAGAAAAAAATAATCATCAGTTTTATAAATGATTCATCGGCTTGTTTGCTTGCGGCTGTCAAAGGGGCTCCAGATAGAGCGAGAAATAGAGGGGGGTTGCATTATAATGCAGACGACACGAATCTCCGATGAGTATATATTCGTCATCATCTCTCTTTCATTATAATTTCTTCAATAGAGTTGCCTCGCCTATATCTCGGCTTTTCAACCCTTTACATATTCAAATTTCTCTATAATACACTTTTTGTCTTCCTCCTATTGTCCGATTTTTTGTGTAATACGTGATGTCTATCTCACGGCTCTTCCGAAAACGAAAAATCCACATCCAAAATTCCACGAGTACGAGACACATTTCTAAACGTCTCCTAACCCGAGACGACAACAACGACGACGCAGCTGCGACTACCGCCTGTGTCGATCAAGAATGACAATCGTCAGTCGAGTGAGAGAGTATATGTATATCGTTGCACCAGGTCTATATACATTGCGCAACAAACCGGCGGCAGCAGCCCATTGTTCGCGAGGATATGAGACCTACGAGTGCATAGTATACACTGCAGGTATATATAAACGTAGGCGGATATTTCCACATGACGCGCATACGAGAGAGAAAGAGAGAAAACGATTTCAAACGGTGCACATACGCACTTTCTTGTCTATTTGTCCCTCTCTGCAGCGATATTCTCTGCGCTTATTTGAATTTTGAAAGCTGCGTCGTCGTACATGTATTATATACTTATATACACTCGATAATCATCGTCAAAGACGCCGCCGCGCAGCGTGAAAATTTATTAAAATCACACCTGCGATTAGCATTGTTTACACGATGATAAATATAACTCATAAGTGCGCGTACATATAGTATTTTTAGAATACAAGCTTATAAGAATCGTCGCAGACGACCAAACTCGCACGAGGATTATTACGCAAGAAAATACACTTGAAAAGCGACCATAACCCGCGGATATTTTTACATTTGCATAAATCCGCTCTCGCGCACACGTGCGCATGTACGATTTTTTACACTGCGTCCAAGATCGCAACAAAAAAAAAGAATAACTAGCCGTAATTGCAGAGCAGTAGCTACATTCTCACAATTATGAATCATAACGTTCGCGACGTATGAATGGACGCGTCGCAAGCCGTGTCGTAAAAATCTATAGGTACTGTATACGGCTCGTAAAATCGACGTTATCGTTCACTGTTTTACTGGACACACATATACATACACTCGATGCTAATTGTCGGTTGGCGGCTAATTTTTAAATAAATCATACTTAGCGATAAGTATCCATTCGCAGGCATATATGTATCAATTAAGCAAAGGAAACGTATAGCCTTGTGATTTTCATTTTTTCTTATTCTTCTTCTCTCTCTTCGGTTATAAACGAGCAATCAACGCGCTAGCAAACCATCGATCTTGTGTTATTGTTTTTTTTTTCGAAACTCAAGCGATGGGAAAACAATCTAGCGCATGTAGAATCACACTTACTTCGTCAAATGGAAAGCAAGAAAAGGCAAATCAGACGACTCATTGTACACGACGGACAGTCATTAACCGCACATACATATATACCATCGTATTCCATATTTCAACAGATGCCAATGCCGAGCGTCACGATCATCATTCAATTTAGCCTGTCCCTCGAGAAAGAGATACGTTTTCTCCGTCGACTACTACTACTACTACTCGATTCATAATAAATGCAACGGCTTCTCATTAAATCGCTTATATACACGCGAGCTATAAGCCGCCAGATATGCGTGATGCAGCCGCGACGTCGTCCGCCAGCGCAGCTCTCCTCCTTATAATGCAATTTGCGTAACTCAGTAATGTGTGTGTATGTACAAACGAGGATTATTATTTGCTTTTCCATCCTTTTTTTATATACTTCTGTTCGTTTACAGAGCACGACTATTCAAGCGCAATTACTCCTGACGGTATACATTATATTTCCGCTTTTTTTTATACGCCGGTATACACCTATATATAAGTGCGTGATTGAAATTAAACGCTTAGTCGGTTAGAGCGGTTTGTACTTATGATAATTGTGGGAGGCGTTTAACGTAAATGGATAATTCATTTGGCCGAGAAATCTTATATACAAACTGTTTTGCGTATTATACGTGCGCATTAATTTTCGAGTGAGATATACATTGCAGATATTTTCTCGTTGCTTCGAGAGCTGCATCTGGAGGTAAGCGCACGTGTGCAACGCTGTATAGAGCTGCAGACGCTAAAAATAATTTTCCAGGCCGAGACAACTGCTTTGAGACTGAAAATATGGCTATTATCTGTACAAACATACATGAGTGACTGGACTTCCTTGTTCGTGCGTTGTTGGACATTTATTTTTTTCCTTAAAACGCGACTATTCCCGTCTGGGATTCATTGTGTAGTACCTTTTCGCTTAGAGGAAGCTTTCTACAATAGTAACATTTTTAGTTTACTCTCAATTTAGTGTCTTTAGTACGTTAACGTCTCATGAACTATTCATTCTTATATTTCAAGGTGTGTAAGATCTAAATTTAAGTGAAAAGGCTACTCGACACTTAGTGAGCCATGAGAAACAAGATTCTTGCAAAACATGACACTCATCGATACGCGAAAGCAGCTCGGAATAATCCCCGGCACGATTGTCTATCATCAGTCGACGGGATCGGCGAGAAATTAGAATCGCGAATCTCAACGCCTGAGGCGCTCGACATCAGCGTTCCCGAGAAACTCTGCAGTTTGTGTGAATAGTGTACTTAAATATTCTCGCGACGAGCCGATCAGGCTTAATCTCTCTATTCATGCCTCTGTGTTTATTAGGCAACCCAGAGAGAGACGAGACGAGAGAGTAGCTCGTCATTGAAAGTCATGCAAACATACTTACAATAGCTCACGAATCTCGAAAAATATATTGAAATAATCCATATTGGTGAAAACGCGAATCAGTTGCGAAAAAAACCTTAAACTTTCACTTTTCTCTATAATGCCGATTTATTCGAATTCTTTAAACGAGCCCGTCGTTCGCGCGCAAAATGCACGCGTTTTACTCCGATTGGCCAACTATAGGTAAATACCATAGAATCATATACTATATACATCCTCTTTTCTCGCGAGGCGTGTAATTCGATATTTAAAATTCATAAGGCGCGAGTCCTCGAGCATAGCTGCTTTGTGCGGTATAAGAGCGCCTTATACACATCAGGGAGAGCGCTTTTTCGTGCTGAGAATTTTTTTTCTCGTAAATTTAACTTTCCCCAGAAATAGACGCGCTTCGGCGAAAGTAAAAGACACGCGACGCGCGACTATAAGGGACCGGAAGTATTGTTGCCTCCAGAGCTTTTATACACGTGTGATATATTGTAGAGACGAATATCGTCTGATATTGAGCCTTCTAAACTTTCAAAAACTTGCATTTATTTTTAATTGAATCGAGGCTTATTACACTACCAATTTCTTTTCACTACTTTCGATTAATTTCCCAAACCCATTTCTATCTCTATCAATTTCAAGTAGACTATATGGACCAGTCAAAAGATTCGCTCACGCCTATACCAGCAGTGAACGCCCTGGAAGATCAACCGACCGCTAACGATGAAAGGGAACTTCTTCGCGGCTTAGCTCACTTCCAGACTGGGCTGCTATGCTATTTCGAGATGCGCCTGGCGAACTAAACGCTAAAAAATATATAGCGTGCGAGCGCGGATGCGAGCACGTGTTGCGCCGGATGTGCTGTAATGAAGTTATTCTCGCGGCGAAGAGATGTTATACGTTAAAAGTGAACTGGTTGAAAACAGTCGTGCTTAGATTTTTTTATTATAGAACGAAATATATAGTTTATCAGCTGAATGAATTTCATTTCAATGTTACTAAAGCGAAAACCGACTGGTACTGTTATTAGAAACCACTTCACCTTTTGTTTTCCGTCAACTACGCGAAACATCGATTTCCGCATACATATAACCACAAGCGTTTGTTTACCCTCGAAAAGCTTTCTTTTCACCACAAACACAAGCACATACACACTCTCTTTCTCTCGCGACCGCCGCGTGTACAGGAAGATTTTTCCTCGCGATGCATTTTCTCATGAGAGATCGGCTCTCGCGTGTATATATAGGATACTCTCCCGGCAAAATATACATTATCAAGAGTCGCTTTAGTCACTATATGCACAACAACGCTTAGCTCTCCGCGAACGGTATTAGCCATCTCTCGACCAGCTATGTGTATGTGTTTCTCTCTTGAGCAGCATATAGAGCCTCGTGTATATCGCGCCACGACGATCTCCCCGGGACATACACGGTTCTCGCGAGCATTTTCCATATTATAAAAGGCGAATCCCGTCTACCGGAACAACACCACCATGGCGAAGAACAACAGCAACAACGACGGCGGCGGCGGCGGCGGCGCGCGATTTCACGCTTTAATTGAAAAATAAAAGCTGAGTCGAGCTATGGTCTTTCTATATTACTTTCTCTCGAGAGTCGTATAGTTTCACGGGAATCGCGCGCGCGCGAGCCTCGTCTATAGAGTTATAACGTGCAGTGTATGTGTATATATAGAGGAGAGACGAGCGTGCAATATCGCGTGGATAATATTTCAATGTTAATTTGACAGGCTGAGAGGTGACGCTGTTTTGTACATTGTTCGGATTAATGCGATACGCTGTCATACTCCTTTCGTGCTTTTATATGCATTATTAATTCTGATCGGTTAGTCTGATAATCGTGTGAAACCCTGGCAATCCAACAGAGGTTCAAAACATTTTTTTTTTTAGACGATAGTCCTTGAAAGAAACTATAATTAGAAATCTTCAATATAATTCGCACTACTGCGCGAACGAAAGCTCCCTTGAATTATAGGTACGTCGATTCGGTCTCTACACATAGTCAAACTATACGTGACAATGACGCGTGACCAAACTTTTATAATTCGTTACAGGATGTTCCAGAAGGACACCGTTTGATTTGAAGGATGGACGCTCTATACCAAATTCTATTATAATGCTTCTGCGAGACGATTATACTGTTTAGCGATCGTCGAAGCGTTAAATTTTATAAAAGGACGACATCGAGCTTAGTGGAACGAGAAAGCAAAAAGAAAAATGTGCCGATGGAAACTCGTCTACGCAATACATATTCTTTTTTTTCTTCCAGTGACTGACTTGTCTTTCTCCAATTGTAAAATTTTCTCTGCAACTTACTCAACTGCCCATAGTCAATGTGATATAAGGTCGACAGTGCGTGTCCGTGACTTACCTGTAACAAAGAAGAAATAAAAATGGTTAATGAAAATAGTATTAGATCGTATTACAAATAAATGCTAATTCCAATAATTAAAAGCCATCAGATACTTAATTGTCCGTGTCATCAAGAATAATTATTATTCTTTACGGAATTCGCTCGATGGCTAATAAATACGCGTCATCCATTCAATACACACACTCCTTTCCACAAGCATTAAAACCAATGGCATCTCAAAGATATATACAAGAGCAAAGTAGCAGCACCTGTTGCGTCAACGCCGTAATAATGAGTCAATATAATCCTGAATCTCACGACAAAAAAAAAACAACGTCTATCAGCGACCAATTTATCTTACTTTAAAACGCATAAACCCTTCAGTTCACCTCCTCGCATCGCTTTAACATATATTTTTCCGCGCGCATCTCTCGAGAAACCCACTCATTCGTTTATGAAGCATATGCAAAACGCGCACCCGCGCCTTCGACATAATTATGCCACTGCGGCCGTTAGCGCGTCATCGACTGCAGCGACGTACGATTCGCTAATGCTATACTCGCACCGAGTTTACGATCTCTGGGAGAATTCCTCGAGAGAGAGAGCGTAATGCTCGTGATATATCATATATATACTACTGGCTTACAGAATTTAGTCGAGTGGGAATCGATGTACGTGAATTGTGACATCGTGTTATTACTGAGTACATATATATATATATGCCTTTCAAGTGGTTCGATAGTAAAATCAAATTGTGTAGAGGAATGAACGGAGTGTGTTCTGTTTCGATGGAAATCTGGTTAGGACAAGTGGTATAAGTCATTTACAAGTAGATTGACTACAATTTTTTCGCAATACGCACACTGCGAGTGAAATCCTTCTGAAACGATGTCTTCGAATGAATAAAGAGCTTTAATCCGATGAATTGATTTACGTAGAAATCGCATATATTTCAATTATAATACGTCGGGAAGGCAAACAATATAATTTTACATCAGTCTATCCGTAACAATGTTTCTCGGTATATAGAATCGACGGCTTATTATAATGAATCCAAGAAGACCATAATAAATTCTCATCAAAAAAAGCTTCGATTCGATATCAAACGAATCCACTAAAATTGCCGAAGTCCGTTTTTATATACATCCTCACGGTCGCATGCGAACTGCTTATACTCTTACAGTAATAAGCTGTCGCGCTCTCGAAATGGCCATTTTTGCGATGCGGGGGATAAACGCCGCAATTATATACAAGGCCTTCGCTCTTACATACATCTCTCCGCGTATATATGAAAACGTATATAATACACTCGCAGTGAAATTCGAAAATTGCCTGTGCAAATAAAGCGCGTGTGATGGCTGTGTCGTAAATTATTTATGGGCTACTGGGATATTTCGTTTATGGCTTCCAAGTGTGGCGATTTAAAGGCATAAGTAGGCCGTAATTTTGAGCGAACTTTGATGGCTTTATAATGTTCGATAGAGGGAGTTGGTGTCGCGAGTAGCAGTTTGTACTTTGAGCGTTTTACGAGCTGGTCGATTGGATGTAGAATTTTTCGATAAATTTTTTTACATCATTTTCAGAAATTTTACATTGATTGGGTTAACAAGCTTTCTACATATACGTAAAAAGTTATTTCATTCAATACATTTAACTCGGTGTAATTGTACGTGACATAATCGATATTATAAAACTGATAATGGCACAATAAATTTTGTAAAATCATTCAAACTCAATGAAACGAAAATTCGAAGTATATAACAGCGGATGCACCATTTGCGTGGGAGTAAACCTGCAAAGATTAGCCTTTTTTCAATATAAACCAAAACCTTATTTATATCTCCCGCACCTCGACAGTAGTACCAAATACATTTCGAAATCGCGCTCACGATGTCTCGCAAAGCCCAAAATTGCGAAATACGCACACATATCCTATAGCTAAAAAATCCACTCCTTATTAATGATTTATAGCAATACTCGAGCCTCCCGTTCGGTCGCACCTTAAAACCTCCAACAAAATCGCGACTCTCTACGAAAAGCCAAACAAGAAAACCGACGCTAGACACACACACACACACACACATACACACAGGAAGGAGGCGCAGCAGCAGCAGCAACGAAGTAAGGACAGTCAACCTAACGCAACGACGACGTGTATAGAGCAAGTCTCGCTTGCAGCTCTCGCGTAGGTTGCTCGGCTTTTTTTGGAATCCGGTATTTATAGAGAGTCAATGGCCTGACGTCATCTTCTGCGCTACTCTCTCTGTCTTTCTGCAGCATATAATATACATATAGTTATTCGCCGTTGTTTCGAATAAACACTGCATATAGGAGAGAACCGCCGCCGCGGTAAAGCTTTTACAGCTCGCACGTGAGTCACGTCGTCGTGATCTTCGATTCTTGTCAAAGCCGGGACACGCGGCGATTATATCCGAGCGCGCGCTTTTTCATTCCGCGGCGGTGGCGGCGTGTCGCTGAAATTGAATTAGGCGATCCTTGGCCTTCTTTCGCGCTATACATGCATATAAGCCGCCGCCGGCGGCGGCGGCGACTTTTAGCTTTCGTTTAATTTACCACTTTCTTATATATAAGAGAGAGAGAGACTCTAGCCGTAGTAGAGTAAATGAGGATTTACGAGAGGCCTGTGTACAGCAGTGTCTCGAGAGAACGGTATGTGTATGTGTGTCCTTATATACTGGGAACGAAATTATTGTGAAAGGCCTTTTCTTTTCTTTTCTCTCGGCTATGTGCCGCAGCTTTTTAGATTCGAGGCGCTTGTGTGTCGCGGAAATTATTCGGTGTATTGTATGGGAAAGCCGCGTGTGATCGGCTGGATAAATTGCGACAGACATATATATACACACAAAAGAGGGTTTATTGGTGATAAATTATTTTTCCTTCGTTTTTTTTTGCAGTGGGTCGGTCATGTGGAACGACGATGCTGGGGTAATAAAATTTTGTCGTTATTAATATGCGCTCTGCGGTATAATGTTACATAAAGCTGCGATGAGATGAATATTCGCATTCGCAAGAGAATAATAAAAATAGCTATCGAATCTGAATGACAATAATAAAGAAGCCTTGAATTCTCCTATATACAGAGAACGACGAGAGGATTATCATTCAATATATCAGATCTAACCATCTAATATATGCAAAAATCTTATAATACTCGAGTGAGAGAGAGCTAAAAACATTCAATATATTTCACTTTTACTCAATCCTATATAAGTCAGCCTGACCAAATATTTAGCCTATATACGCGATACATGTCAGAAGCACTGAACCGCGAGTGTCGAACTCCAGCAGCGAGTCTCTCCCCTCCGCGAAAACTCGACACCTGCAGACACGACTGTCCGCAGGATTTTTTCGCATTTCAATTATACGCGCCAGTGCGACCGGTCTATTTGCAAAATTAATTACCGTAGCGGGCGCCTAACATGCGCTATTTTATTTTTATTATTATCTCTCATATGCGCGCTGGTGGCTTATTTCCGAAGCAAAGGAAAGATACGTTTGATCGGATTTTAATTTTAAATTTAATTTTCCTAGAAAGTTGATCTTTATTTAATGCCGATAAAATGTGTAAGTAGTATAAACGGGTATGGTGTGTCTAGAACGGTTAACTTATAATGTAATCCATATGAAAACGTATGTATGAGTATAATCGTAAAAAGATCTGGGACTACATACTGGATCAAGCTTTTCTTGCAACGACGATTATTTGTGCTTTATTTATAAGCGAGTATATGAGAATATCCAGGTTATCGAGTTTCCAATCTCTCGAAAGAAAGCGGAATCCAACTCTAATAGATTCTTTTCGACAGCAAAAAAAAAAAAAGATTTCATGGATGCACTTTTACCAAAACCTGTAAATCTCACTTTCTAAAAATTACAAAAAAAAGTACTCAATATTTCACGGAATCACTTGCAACCCACACGTTAAAACACACATACACAACGCGCCACAGTGACAGTCTAGGAAACGCTTTTCTATTAGGAGTCGCCGTCCTTGGTCGGCTTTAGCTTCGCTATATACATATAGATAGATAGAAACAAAATCGCCTCTATATAATGCAATGCAACAGGCTGCTCGCGAAACTACACACGGGATAATCCGATTTGCATAGAGCCGTATACACGGATATCTCTATACCGAGAAACGCTCTCTCGAACTTGCGCAAGCCTACTTTGTTACTCTCTTGCAATATAAGCCGCACGTTCGATCATTTGAATATACATGAGGCGGTGCAGGCGTCTACTTACACGCGTCCCGTCAGAGATGTTTTCCTAAATCGAGATGGTATATGTTATTCAGTGGTTCTGAAACTTTGAAGAACTATATTATATACTTTGTATATAAGCTTGTCGATTGATGACAGTCTAGACTAGCTCCGAAGTTACTACTGGTAAATAGTAGGTTTCTGTGGAGAACACGTTACCGTGAATCGATAATAAGAGAATCTACAGCTTATTATTCATGGCGAGAAACGCCTGCATTATCGACTGCTGGGACGTGGGGTTTTCTCGTGCGCCATTAATAATGCAGGTCTCTGCGATGGAGTTCTCTGCGTTGCCAGCGTCATTAAATGCCATTAAACTCCAGGAATCAACACTTGTACGTGTGAAGAAATCAATACTCCTGCTGTATCTCGAATCGAGTCTTTATAATGTCAGCTGTCACTCACTCATTCCTGTGAATTTAAATCAGTCAACTTATATACATTGCACAGATAATATTCATGCACGACAAAAAATGTATTGAATATGATAATTAACTTGCAAAATTCTAAGCTTTCAGTCCTGTCACATACGACAACCAGAAGAAGAAAAAACCAACACCATCATTCCCCTCCAAAAAAAACAACGATTCTCATTTCGCGAATATTTCGCCCGCTCACGCGCACATTCAAAAGGTAAACATTCTTGCGGGCAAAGGAGCAACAACCTCCTCTCTCTCTCGTCTAGACTCCGCACCATGCGCGACGTCGTTGCGTAAAAGCGACGAGGAACTCGAGGCCGAAGCTTCTGTCAGCAGCAGCAGCAGCAGCAGCAGCGGTACTCCGAGCAGTAAATTCTATCGATCTCTCGCGAAAAAAAGAACTGGAACTCGCGACTCGTGACTAATTGTGCGAGCCGATTTTTTTCTTCTTCACTTATACACGACAAAGCCGGAGAAAGGAGAGAGAGAAGAGGAGGTGGGTTACGTGTATGTGTATAAGGTACGAAAGGCGCGAGCTCTCGCGCGAGAAAAGAACGAAGAGCTGAGGCGAAGCGGAACCGACGAGTGTGTACAGAGTGCGGAAGCGGAATGAGAGGAACTGCTGTATAAGTGTATGCGAGAAATGAAGTTTTTGAGAGCTCGAATTTCGCCTTACGCAATTAGCTAATTGGGCAATTTACACGCTGGCTCTTCTCGTTGTATTATAATTTCACATGAAGAATCGAATAAAGTTCAACGATCTCTCATCATTTCGAGAAAAACTCTCACACATCCCTGCACCAATATTGTGACTTCACCATTAGTCTAACTTCTCAATCAGCCACAAGTCCCACATGGCAATTTCACACACACACACACATGTATACATACCCCTAATTGCAACGAGCCATGCATAGGTCATAGACACACCCATATATAGAGCGCACGAAATCAGCTGCAAAGTCGGACAAGCGCGAAAGATTTATTCGCCCCGAGCGAGATTCCCCTCCTGCATTCGGTCTCTCGATTATATGCAGGCGAATTTGTATTGTGATTCGCGGGGGCGAGTAGGTATATATATAGTACACGTGCCGCACGCGATAATGCGGACGTTTTTCGGGGTCGCAGTTGCGGCGCCCCGCTGACATCTGCTTGTGTTATATTGTCCGGAGTACACAAGTTGACGTATAGTCGGTATTGTGTAGTTATAAGACGACTGTTGGAGGCGCAATATGCCACATGGGTGGTGGTGCCGTGCGATCGATTGTGTGAATTTTCGTGATGATGTTGTGGTGCATATATAGAGCAGGAGCTTACAAAGTGATTGGATTCAATGATATGGTATAAGAATGACGTCTGTAACTTGTGAATGTTATTTGACTATAAGTGAATCAGCCTTTGACTATACTTTGTATACACACTAGATTAGATATAAAAATTGAGCGGATTATTAAAAGGTGTCTGTGAAGTAAAATTCTTCACGTCTTACACTTTTGAAAATAATAAGAATGCCAGACTTTATATTATATTTACGTCGAGTTATCCAACATTGTTCAGAGTTACAAATCTTCCCAAAACGAATACGATACTCTTTCAATGGACGAGAGTTTTAACGAAGCAACATCGGGAAAGTCTGTAACACGCGAATCGTTATCCGATAACTTTTTTCTATACCACTACTATACGAAGAAGCGCCTGAGTTGCAGTCACAGACTAGACGTGGCAAAGCGCCTAGGGACATCGCGATTTTTTAAAAGCCTTTCAACTCGAATCTGAATACACTCTCTTGTATAAATCTCGACATGCGTTACGACGACACGTATTCGCAAAGACATTACTCTTCTTTCGACGTATATATAAGCAATAAATTTGTCACTATACATAAGCTCACACACAAGAGCCTCTATTTTCTCTCGTAAAATCTCGCGGGAGAAAGTGATTTGCATATACATATACGAAATATAATTAATCGCAACAGTGATAAATCCTTGTCAGGCGTATCTAAAAAGGCACTTGCACGGTTGACAAATCTCAAATTTAAAAACTATACAAACAACGACAAGCTTTCGCACCTTACGAGCCCTAGTCCCATTAGGCCATAGATATACATTGAGCCGGCGTAAGTATGTGTATAGCTTGACATCGCCGCTACCGCGTAAACCGGTATATATCGGAACCTTCAGCGCCGGAATGCCGATCTCGAGCGGGAACCGCCGTTTTCCACTCCGACATTGACAATCTTAACGCTACTAGCGCAGAGCACAGCAAACCCGTTCTCTCTCTTGCGCGCAGCTCTCTTATCTCATCGACTCTCTTTCTGAGAGAGAGAAGGCGTATATATACAAGCTAGAACGTGTTTGTGTGTGTATGTATGTATGTAACGGGACGCGGTCGTCGTCGTGGTGTTTCGCACAAATCGAGCGCCGACGTGGAAAAGCCGATTGGAAAAGCGCGACTGTTCTCGTTTGTCATCGAGTTGGTGCATATTCTCTCTCGACTAGCTTGTATGTAAGTTAATCTTTTTTTTTCGAATTATCGATCGACTGGATTTGAACCGTTGAACCTTTGATTAAGAGAATTGCCGAAATGAATACTCGCGTTCCTTCACGTTTCGCGGAAATTGAAAGGTGTGCACTATGCGCGAAATAATTATTCTCTCACGCGCGCCAAGTCGTAACTATATATACGAGAGAGCGAGCTATACACATATATGAAGTATATATGAACAATTATAGGAGGCGTAACGGACTCGTATACATGCGGCGTGTACGTGCGGGTATACATTCCACCGCGTACGTAAATTTATGTATGCGGCGGCAGGTTGCGTCATCGTTCGGTCTAGTTAAAGAGGAAAACGTAATCTCACTTTTTCTGCTGATTTCCCGAGGATAATTTACGCGATATATACAGGGGGAGCTTTGGGAAACATGCGATTATTATCTCTATACTGACTTTCTTTTGCTTTGTATCTAGGAAATGAAGTAGATAGCGTAATGACACATTAGAGGCTTTTTGCTTAATTATTTTCGGATTTGAAACTGATCGTGGAGTCTCGAGGTTTCATGCGTCATTTGCTTAAAACGGTCGTCATTACTGCACTTTATTGGCCAATTGGCTAGATTTGGTATATTTCTCGCAGAGATTATACGCTGCTACTGCGAGTTATGAGTAAATTGCGAGCAAAGAGGAACATCCTCATACGCTATTTTAATGTATTTACGAGAAAAAAATTAATTAAATGTCACGAACGTATATTCACGTTAAATAAAAAGAAAAGGAATTGCAACTGCCCAGTAGCCTATAACTTACATAATTTGATTAGCGGGCGGTCAATTTACGGCCAGTCAATTAAGGACTAGTGCGTATCCCGATAGCCGCGATATATACACTGTAATTTCAGGGTCGTTTATTATACGCTCGGTCTAATAAAATCAAGCGACGCGCGTATCTTTTCAATCCGAAATTGATCAAATTACACTCCATTAAACCCATCCTCTTTGCTACTATATATCCTAAGCGATACAGAATCAACTCCTCAATCTCGTTTCAATTTCGCAGGCTCGCAATTGAAAATCGAATTTAAAAATCAAAAACATTGCAGTTGTAGGTGTCAATGTTAGCGCCTTATACATGAAACTCGCATACCTAACTTACAGCATAGTGAAAGAGGCCGAAGCCGTGGCAAAGTCGATCGCTTCGACCTCGACGGTCAGCAGCAGCAAAAGGGGGTCGATTGGCAATTGGCTGAAACGAGCCTGATAACGCTACCCGCCGGTACGTATATACACAAGTATCCTTATCGAAGCTTCGCGTCTTTTATTTCATTGCCAACGATAATAGCACACAACTACTTTACTGTTTCTTCGACACCGAATCGATCCAAGGGAGAAATGAATTTTCGCTCATCAAACAGCGTCCGAATTCAATTTCCCATTAATTCCATCGCCCGAGGCTGCTGCTCCTCCTTCTCTCGATTCCGGTTTCTCCAAGGATGCTCTTAACGCCACTTCCTGATGGCTCGAGTATATGTGTACAGCACGCGGAGATGAGGTGTTGCGATACGCGCTCGTAGTGTGTACCGTTATGCGATTACTATGCCGCTATATGTGGGTGGAAGCGGCAACAACAACAAACTTTGCCTTGCACTCTTTATCTGTATCCGTGCTTTCTCCTGTTTCAATATAGCTTCCGCAGGCGCGTCTGGCTGTTTCTCGAAAACAGGTACACAGGGCGTCTCGTCGCCCCTGACGCACTCGAGAGTCCACTTCATCACCCCATGGGTCCTGCTATATAACGTCTCGAGAGTGAGAGAGAGAGACTTGCTCTCACGCCTCTGGCACAGCTGATCCCACGACGCGAGACATCATACACACACACACTGTGTTACATAAGCCGAGCGGATCTTTTGAATTTCCCGCGCAGAAGGGGTTACTGGCCTTATAGGAAGCTTCTTCACTTGCGGAAATCTGATCGATGATTAGCCTTGAAATCAAATCTGCTGTACACGTAATATATGACACAAGAGGATCAAGTTCTATTAGAGAGATTTTTCATTTCAATAATATCCACAGAAAACTCCTTAACAAGCACTCGTGCGTCTGAAGTATCAGTCTCGGCCATACACAATATTCTTATATAGAGAAGTAGCATAAACACGCATCACGTGCGTATAATCGGTCTAACGGATCGGCCGAGCTCGTTGCCGGTTAATTTCCACGTTGCTTTTCTACGCTTCACATCAGCTTGTATATATATATAGTATACACACGTGCAGAGCGATTGGCTCGTAACTCTCACAGTTAAATCATATGCACGTCCCTCACATATAGTAAGCTTCGAACAACATCACACATCCACACAGAGGATATATCAAGCGACTTACCCTGTTTTGATGGAAGCGAAGACTGCCGGATCTTCTGAGAGTACCACCTCGGATGTTGGCCGGTGCAAGTTCGACCTTCTGGCCGTCGGTGCCGCTCCGTCGTGACAGCTCCGATAACTCCGCCACCGGTTGAACCTGGAAACAATAAATCGGAGAATTATATTATTATTACTGTAATTATCGAATTCTACGTGTATTACAATACATATTATTACGGGGTTATAACAGTTATAAGTATCTCTCTCTCAAGTGCTTAGCATTACGTGGACGTGTATATACACTCAGGTAATGTAATCCCGCGTCTCTCTCTCTCTGATGGTAGATCCCGGCGCGCGATAAACGACGACGAGACAGGTGTTCCCTACAGCAGCACGAGACTTGGCGAAAATTTAGCGGTTTTACACACGCCCCTCTATTATATACAACGTTGTCTAGACGCGAAATATACATGTGTATATGTATATATATAACACACACGAGGCTCGTCATATCCGCTTATGGGAGTGACGGAGACGCCGGGATATGTATGCGGGTTTTAGGAAAGGCTGGTGCTGCGCTAACTCACTGGGGATTGGATTTTAGGCTTGGTGGAATGGATTTTTTTTTTCGTCAGAGCTCGAGCGCAGAAATTGAGTTGTCTTGCAAGACTTTACAATTATCATTTTTTTCTCTATTTTAGAACACGTATATAGAATAAATAACAAATTAACCTTTAGATTTTCCCTCAAATTCCTAACGCAAAAGCCAAGCATCAACAACGCCATGAGGTCACGACGACTTATGCAACGGCAGCGTCTGCACACGCGGAAGAAAAGCGCAAGCAATCTGCCGTAACGCTATAATTGATCTCTCTCTCCTCGACTATACACAGCTGTGCACCTGCATCTTCGTATATACATATACAACACAGCGTAGGTATTGTGTCTCCCCACACTAGCTTCTCCCACATCAGCCGAAATATATCGCTGATGATGTGGGATAAAACAGAGGCCTTACAGTATATTATATGAAGCTTTTCGCCGGGGGTGTGTATATCCGCGTATAATAACAATAATAACACGAAAGTCGTCGGTGCTTTCTCTTTTGAAACGAATAACTTGTTAAGAAACTTAATAGCGCTCTGTTGTGTAATGTAGCGCTAAGCGACAAGTCCTCTGATGAATTATAGTACACACTGTATAAAGCGGTAATTTTATCGGTATATACGTGTCTTTCCGCTTCATTGAGAATCGCATCTCTCCTTTCTCGCGCGCAGGTTTATATAAAACGAGTTTGCAGTATATAGAAGAGAAGACAAATGATGATGGATATATACGTGAAAAACACACAGATTTCTCGCACCTCGATTAGCGCTTGTCCAAAACGACGACAAGTATATTCTAAATTTGGTTTGCAAATAAATTTTTCACATAAATGAGTATATATTGTATAAACGAGAAAGAAAAAAAAGCGAAGAAGTATACAGCCACACGTTGCACCTAGCGCGCAAGGTCGACGAACGTGGGAGTAGTACCTAGAGTAAAATACAGCTTCTTCTTCACTATATAGCGGAGGCGTAGGTTGACAGCCCCCGAGGGAGTAGTGTGCACGTCTTATCGTCGCTCCGATGCTTATGACAGACGAGCGGCTGCAACTCGGCTCGAGGTTTTCTAATGCCACTACTTTGACGATCGGCTTGCTAAGACTTCTTCTTCTTCTTCACGGGGAGGTAGTTCGAGTTCTAGTCGCTGGTAGTATACTGCGAAGGTTTTGTTTTTTGTTCGGTTGCAGTTACGGAGACGGAAAGAAACAGGTTGTAGAATTTTTTTTTGTTGGTGAGGTGATATTTTTTTTTAACTGTGACGTGCTGTAAATATTATTTATGAAGGTGAGAAGCTCAATGTAATCGCCTCGATATATAAGTACTTCAATCCAACAGTTTCGTATTTAAAAAGAAAGAGAATGAAGACATCAGACACATAAAAAACGCTTCTTATTCTCAAAACACAAAAAGGACCCACGAAAAAAAAAACACTTCCACGCCGCTATACACAATGGTTCAAAAGCCCATGACTCGGAAGTCAAGTCACGCGTCGCGACCATAACGCATAGAGAGTATAGAGGAGTAGCCCAAAGGGCGACGAGTATAAGCTGCTTTTACAGAAACAAAAAGGCCGATGCTCTCGGCACAGAGCGTCAAAAGCCAGAAGTGAGGAGGAGACGACTCGTGCGTGTGCCGGCGGCGTTGATCGCATTTCCTGCTTCCTGTCGCGCTCATATATAGCTGATTATACATGTATACGCACGTACAGTAGTGTAGAAATAATAATTATATAGTGTTAATGTTGCCGATGAGTATTCACAAATTTTCCAATAAAATTATGTGTAACGCTCAAAGAAAAAAAAATCTTAATTGCACAAATTACTAGAGCCACACGCTGTATATATAAGTATACGAACATACCCCAGAAATAATTAATTTCACAACGACGAGAATAACTCTAATCCGCGCTTGCTTTCCTCGCCCGATCTCGAGAGTTAAAAAAAAAGTTTACATACACACACTCGCTAACAAGGCCTTTTGTAGATGCATCAGGCTCGCGCAGCGCGCGAAAGATGAAAAGGGCCGCGTTAGATCGCTCGCGATACGCTGCTGCAACAGCAGCGACGCTTTTTTTCCTCTCGTGAAGGCTCTCTCTCTCTCTCGGCGCCTCTTAATTTACGTTGATTTCTCGCACATGCGGCCCAGAGTAAAAACGGCGCGTTTTTGCGCGCCTGCACTTTGCATTCCCCCGTGACTCTCCTCTATATACGCGCGAAAGAGAGAGAGAGAGAGAGGCTAAAGTTAGCTTGTATATTTAAAGCGAGTTGACTTGCTTTTTTTCTGAGTTAGGTGTACGTAGGTTGATTTTTTTTTCTTTCTTTGGAGTATGATTTATTTCACAGCGTATTTTTTTTATATTGATATTATTCGCGGACGTTCTTTTTAGAAGGTAGAGAATTATAACGGGAATTCGTATTGTAATATACAGAAGTGATGGTTCGACGAATGCCAATCGTTGACTCATCGACAGCAAAGCGAGTTGAGAACAATATAAATGAAACGAAGTATCGCAAAAAACTTGGTTGAAAAACTGAGTGCAAAAAACTCGGAGTCACGTTTACGCTGTGTGTGACTTATCTTCTTGAATTTTCTGAATACTACGGACAAGAAGAAAATAAGTAACAAATAGTTCTGTCAGGCAGCGTCGAACAATTTTAATATTTCTTTTTAGTTCAATAAAAATATCAATCTTAAGTCGCTTTCCTGTATACAACAAATCGCGTAATTAGTACAAAAGCCAGTACCACCGCCTACAGCATCTAACAGCATATAGCGACGCATAAGAACCTCGCTTTTACAACGAATTCTATATACGTTACTCGACACACTACACAGAGTACTTAGCTGCTGCCAAGATCAGTCGCGAACCATGTGTCGTACGCGCGGCCACGGGAAAATGTCGAGCAAGACACACACGCTGCATCAGTGTTATTTTATCCTCTAGCCAGGAAAAAGCAGGTCGTCTTGCACAGTGAGAGAGATGGAAGATATTTTTCCGCTCGTCCGAGCGAGCTTTTTCCCCTTAAGTGCCTTCAAGAAAATCGTCTCCGCTACATACTACTCTCTCGATCATTAAATTTCTACATGGCATATCATCGCTAGATTGTTCTTATATACAAACGCGATATAGAAAGTTTTTTAAACCCCGAGAGAGAGAGACTCATCGATCGTTGCTCATCAGTAGCTTTCTCAATATTACTATAACACACACACCCAACTGAAATTCCAACACTTATATATACTGCACTCGTGGTGAAAACGAAACGCCAATTCCGAGAGCGCGACCAGGAAGAAGAGCAAGCGCAACAAGAAGAAGAGCAGAGAGAAGAAGAAGAAGCCGCAAGGCCGCGCGAGAGATGCTTATCGAGCGGCGTGTAATGAGCGGAAGACGAGCTTCCGACAAGCCCGATCGGCCGCTGTGTTATATAGTATAGTAGTTGCTCTCACTCACCTGTCCCTATGTACATGCATATATACATCTAAGCGGAAAAATCGACTTTTCGAGCATGTTTACACGATTCGGGCCTTCCCCCTGCACTATGAGTGAAGAGCATTTATAATCGAGAAGAGAATCTCATTAGCGCTCGCTTTCTTTTCCGAGAGCGAGTTTGTTTTCCTCTCTCGTATGAGATGTATGTATACATACTCGAGCGTGTATATATGATGATAAAAATAACGGTTCACCGCTCGATTTAGAGTGAGGCTGCGTGTGTGCGTCTTTTTTATTGACTCTACGGGGTGGAAGAGATGCGCTTCGTTATGCCGGAGCGTGTCGGTGAATATGATAAAGAGATGTGGAAAGTGTTGATTATTATTGAAGGTATACGCTTTGAATTAATAATTGCGTGAAAAGAGATTCTCAAGTAGTTTTTTTACATTTCAAGAAATGAAAACTCCGTATAATTATACTTATGCGTGAAAGTGATAATTAAAAGCTATTACAAACGCTTCGCGTGGACGTGAGTTTCTTGAACTCTATATAAAACAACGTTGGTGAACATATTAAACAAGGAAATTAAACAAGAAGTTGTGTCTATTAATAATAACGAGTGAACAATAGAAAGCCGTGTCGACTATATATGCAACGGAGTATTAGATTTCAAATAATCGTTGTTGACACTGCTTAGAGACAAACAGAGCGCGCACGCCCATTGTCAATGTTAGGCTAATCGAATATAATGACCACCCACTACATACATACATTCTAAAAGCGGCGGATATTTTGCGCTAATCGACACACAGGTGTCTTTTAACTCTCTTTCCTCATTGGGATTCACCGTTGTACAGATCAAAACGAGTCCTCCTCTCTGAAAATACCAAAAAACGCGTAAAAGTATCGGAAAGTAAACCGCGTTAACAAACAAACAACGTCTTATCCGCGCCAAAACAGGTCGAGTCCGCTATAATATACAACCGGCACATCGTCTCTTTAGCGCTCGCGCCGAGTGTCCCATACGATTATCAATTATAACAGTTCTTCGACCCAACTCTATAGCACACGCATCGAGTATATCGCTGCTACTCTGTATACATACATATTACACTTTAAAATCTTATACAGAAACTAAAGTCAACAGTACAACGCGCGATAATATGCGATTCCTCGTTCGCGCCTCGGAGCAGCAACAAAAACTCAACAGCGGAGAACCACAGCCCAACCTATGCATTCTTCGCGAATGCCAAGGCACTGCTGTATATCCATATACCAAGCATGCATACATACACACATACACAAACACATACAGAGCAGACCGAGAAGAGAAGAATGAAAGAGAGAGAGAAAAGAGCTGCAGCTCACGTGACCCGTCCGCTCGTTTAAATGGAATTAACCGAGCGGAGGATGCTACCCGCAGAGAATGCGACCGAGCGGCTTCTCCCTCTGCGCGATGCAGAATTTACGGCCGTATGCAGTAGCCTTGTCAATTTTCGATTGCGACAAAATTTAACGCAGACATTTTTTTTTCGCACAAAAAACAAAGGCAACGCAATCGATCGCTCGCAAGCTAGGTATATATACGAAGGAAAAGCCGGCGACGAGAGGGACGATCAAGAGAGAGAACGGGAGTATTGAACGTACGCGTGCGCACGCAGTCACCATGGAAATGGCTCGATCCCCGAGACTATTTCAAGGCCACCACCCCACCGTGTCTGCGGGTCTACCTTACGCTTACATATTATATACTCGCTCGATTCGCTACAGACGTCAGTCGAACTTTCTAATTTGTCAGACGAGTGTATGTACATTGATTTTTCGTATCTCTTAGCGCAGCGTATGTGTGTGTGCGTGTGCGAGGTATCGATTATATTTCGAAAAAATACATTTGCGGTTTAGCATTACACAATATTTTCCTCGGCATTAGCGCGCTGGAGAAGAAAAGCCGTCCGGCTTTGTGCGGAGATAATAATTTGCTCTGGCGAGCGTCCAGGAATTCGGTTAGGCGCCTCTTGAGGCCACATACATTTTTCGCGAACCTCCTATTATCTTCTTCTCTCGCGGCCGTTCTCGTTTTGCGCGGCCCTACTCCTCCCACTTTCTCGGCGTGCGTGCCAATCCGAGAAACGTGATATCGCCCACCGGCTTTCTTCGCCAGCAGTTTTTCATCCTTCTTTTATTTTCTACCATATACAGAAGCTATTTTTACTCGATAATACACTTGTTGATGATTAATCTCGCTCTGTGAGCTATAGACGATAGTTAGAAAAATCTTTCTTCGTCATCGGCCAGAAATGCACATCCTTCAAACGCTCTCGGTCTACATATTTCTTTCCTGCGATTTACGACTTCGAAAGCTTCTTCTTACTCCGCCGATACGTAAAGAGGCGCATTCTCAAGAGAATATACGCGCTTTTTCCTTATATACTCTTCTCTTCTGAGCTCTCTGAAGTCAGAAAGACGTTCTCCGCGTGCGAGCGCATACTCGGAATAGTTGAGCGCACAACGATGACGCCCGGCATATTAATCAGCCGCAAGCCTCTCGTGCACGTTCAGAAGGAAGAGAAGCGAGAGAGCTCACGCAACCGGCACGAAATTTCGCTGCCTATGCTACAGGAGGAATATAGCGATTGCGCTTATTAGCTGGAAGGCTGCTGTTGTTATTGCTGGAGAGATGGATTCTGCGTGACAGCTATTTAAGCAGACGTGATGATGCTCTTGCGGTGTGAATTATCCGTCGTGATTGTATCAATATTTTCAATAGAATTACACAAGCTTTAAAGTAACATTCTCAAAAAGAAACAAGCTTCTTTATGTATAAATACAGAGGCGACAGTGCTCCTAAATCCCTCGGAGACTGCAGCACGACTCGCTCATGTCCCGCGGATTCCTCGCGCCTTTCACCGATCGCTAGCTTTCTGCCCTGCGCCTCGCGGCTAAGCCACAAGATGAGCTATACGCTGGAACCGCAAGGATTTCTCGCCGCGGCGGAGCACCAGCCGATTTTCTAATCGAGAGAAGCACCGAGAACGACGAGCTGCTCGCTTCGCAAGACGAGCGATTGATGAATTGCTTGTTTTATATGTAGGTAATTGGTCATTGGGTTCTAAATTCGATTCTAAAGCGCCTGCATTTACTGACGTCGCGCGTCAGCCAAAGTGAATTCTGCAGTTTAGCCTAATTAGGTTGCGTGTGCAGCCTACAATTACCGTCTTATCCTTAAATAGACTTAGATTAATCACATTATTTTAACGTAGGGACACACAATTAACAAGAAAAGTCGGACAAACCTTGACGACGACGCTACCGGCGGATCCCTTGATGAGGTCTATGATCTCCTCGCGGCTCTTGTCGTCGACGTTGATCCCGTTGACCTCGATGAGCCTATCACCAGGCAGTAGACCAGTGTCGTTAATGTTCTGGACGAGAGCGCCGGGCTCGGCAAAAATGACCGAGCGCATCAGGGTGCCACCACTGGCGGAACGTTCGACCACCACAGCCCGTCTCAGCGAGAAGCCAAAATCTGAACGGGGTGGTGGCTGTCGCTGGATCACTAGCTCACGTGGTTCCGGCAACTCAAGCGGCACAATCTCCGGTAGAGCCAGCTCGACGACGCCCTGCTCCTCGAACGAACCGGAGGAACGCCAGCGAGAGAAGCCCTGCGACTCGCCGACTGGAGATAAGCTGAACGGCGGCGTAGCGAAGCTCGAGTTCGTCGTGTCCGTCAGCGAATCTGCCGAGGGACTGGCGCTCGTCATCACCTGAGACAGACATGAATTTATTGTCTTTATTTTTAATTAAAAACTACTTGATTTAGTTGGTTGAGCAAGTTTAAAATCTTCGAAGATATTTGTATGCTAATGTAATACACAAAATGCGCATATCAATGAAAAGGGCCAATAATCTCGTCATGCTATGCGCGAGGGCAGAAAGTCTTCAAAGGGCTCTTGGGTGTCTTTTAAAAAATGAAAGGTAAGCTCGCTACTACGTTTCTAGAGCACTCCCTTCTCCCCTCTATCGTCATTTCATCTTTGTACAAGGTGCGCGCGAATGACGAGGGTTAGACAAAGTAAACTTGAATTTTTTAGTGGACTATAGCCCCCGGGCTCTGTGTCTACCTGTCTGAGTTTTGAAACTTTGAATGTTGTACGGCGATAAAGATTCCGTTACAGATCCCAATGCTACACTATAATACAGCTCTATTATACACATTTTATCTTGAATTGCATAACGCACGAGTGTTCCAGTTTACAAAGTAACCCCTCACAAAAACAAAGAAAGCATCCCTTACATGCAGAAGCTTAGAATCTTGCTGGCCGTGTCCGAACTGATGCATCTGCTGGGGACTGCGTCTCATCTGATAGGTCGTTGTCTCTTCCTCGCTAAACACCATCTGCATCTCGTCCCTAGCATTATGCCTTTGCTGCTGTTGCAGCGGTAGGTTCTGATACGCGATCAGCTCGTTCTGCAACGTGTTCCTCACGAGAACGTTATTTGAGTCCACGTGTCCGTCCTGGCCATTCTGGAACATCGCTACCACGGATGTGGGTGACGTTGGCTCGTTGACGCCACTGGCAATAGGACCAGTGCTGAGCCTTGGACCCTTGAGGATACCTCGTTTGGGCGGCTTTGGTGGCAGTGGAGGTAAGTTCTTGGAGTTGCTGAGAGAGTTGAGCGAAGCCTCGGACGAATCGCTTTGGGTGAGGCCGACGACGGTGCTACTCGAGTTAACGCTGTTATGGGCGTCGTCTAGCACGTCGCGATCTAGCTGGGCAAAGAACGATGCACTGTAGTCGGCCGTTATACCACTCGGCAGTTTCTCCTTTTCCTTGCGCCGGCCACGGATCTTCAGTGACCTTCGCATCTGCAACGAACAATGGAAAAAATATTCATTTAGTGAAGTGGTTTTTGGGTTTACTTTTAAGAAGATTAGTAATGCCAATCTTTTAAATTAACTCGCTAAAAATTTTGAGGAGTATTTATCAATTTATGATACCTAATTTGTGTAAATGTACTTAATGACTGCTGTCTAAACTGAATCACAGATATAAAAGCCTTCGTAAATTTGAAAAGACTTATTATGTATAAAGCTGTTTTATAAGTTACAAAATCCAATGAGCACATACTCTACCAATAACTAAACAAATTTTTAAAACAAACGTTCGAGTTATGCCTAACCAATAAAAAATCAAGAATCATTTTTTTAAATAAACGTAAAAAGCACCTACGAGGAAAGAAATAAAGCCAGAAGGTCAATTAGAGGGTTAAAGCGAATTGCAGATGCACAAAAGCGGCCCTCGCAAATTGAGTCTCTTTAACGCGCTCCAGATGACTCAGTCGTCCGCGAAGAAAAGAAGACGTATCTCTGGGAAATGACACGGACCAAAGAGTGAGATAAAAAAAGAAAGAGAAGCCGAGAGAGAGAGACACACTGGGAGCAATGCGGAGATCGTAAAAAGAAGAGGAAGTAAGTACCTCGCGAAGAAAGAGAGCGCGCTCGTCTCGATTACGCGACAATGTAAACAAACCGATACGACGGCGAGTAGGTAGCGAGAACCGTATTTCTCTTTACTCTCCGTTTAATGAAGATTACCACCCGTCAGCTGATCTCACCCTAAGTGTGTGTTTTAAAACCAATCGCTTCATCTATATCGTACAGCTCTGTATATAATTTCATTGTGTCTTGTGAACCTACTGCGTTGAGGAAATTACTCCAGGACTCCACAATCGCCTTCAACATATATATTCAGAGTTTCGTTCTCTTCTCTTTTTACTTTACTCAGCACGTGCTACAGTGTGAAGGAGGTTAAGATTTGCACTGATATAATAGAAGTGTGCAACAAAGCGCGACTACCTTCGCTTTCAACGGAAGCGTCGCCGACTATATTTTATTATTGATTCCCACCGGTGCAGCTCATCAATTTTTCAACGGGCGTAAGCGATGCTCCATTTACTCGTAATATAGCTACCTACCACTATGCGCTTGACACTACATAAAACGGCGTTTTTTCATTGAAGAAGCTAATTGCCGATCGTAAGCTATATACTATCTTCGTCATTAATCTTTTGCGGTATTTCTCTCAGATAAGATACGAGTCGTATAATCATCGAGCAAATATGAACAATCAATTTTCGAAGGCTTTGCATTATAGGTTATCCTAAAAAAATCACAGTTCAATGATTGAAAGCTGATCTCCTCATTGAAGAAGAAAAAAAGTGCGTTAGTGAAACCACAGGTCAAGTTACCTCATCGAGCCTTAGCAGCTCTTCAGCGGACATGCTTCCCCGGTCTCGTTTTTTAACATCCTTCTTCTCGCGCTTGTCCCGTTTGCGCTTGTCCTTCTCCTCCTTCTCCGTCGCCTTCTTCATGAAGTTGAACATGTTTGCCCCCGGTAGCGCCAACTCCGCGGCCAATTTAAAGACTCACTTTATAGCCACAAAAAACCCAACGACGACAAGCCTCTAGCTCTATAATATTCGCACTGTATATAAAGAACTCTCTTTCACACTTGTAAACACAAACTCAGCACCGGTGTGACTGCACTTGGAGCTGCTTCATCTTCCTCGTCTCTCGCGCGGGAAACTCGTCGTCTACTGTTGACATTCGTCGGCGTGGCTCTTGTACAGAGCCAGACGGTTTTTTCGATGTGATAGCTGGACGGCTGGAGGTGTGTCTGTAGAGTATAGAAGAGTTTTCGTTAGCTATATATACTCGGTAGTATATGTACTGTGTTAATAAAAAAAAGTGGACGTTCGATAGCGTATCAAGACTCCGATAAGTCGACGGTATTCGCACCTCGGACGGACTGCGCGAATAACTCTGTATGTACAACGCTTGCACAATTTTTTTTTTATTTAAGTGTGTAAGGACAAACAGAGAAATTATTGATCATTTCGCAAACGAGGACGAAACTGATTTCGGCAATTCTCAAACACCGACGTGTTTTCGAAACACTTCGTAATTCCGTTACTTTTGTGTAACTGATTAAAACACGAGTCGCCGGATTTCATTAATCTCTCCCGCTGCGTGACGTCGCTTCGATTTGTTTAAGAACCGTTGACAGAAGAAAAATGAGCGAAGACGCGACAATAATCGACAAACTAGACGCCCCCTGTAGCTGTCTATAACATAGACACATTGGTCACTCCGATAATAACGGCATTCTATATCTCAAAAAAAAAAAAAATCACGCGTTGCAATTCTCGTTATTTTTATCGACACCTCCTCTATATGATAACTCAAACCGCCGATATTATAAAGCGTCAACGACACACCGCAGAAAGTTTTTCTTCCCCGGAAAAAAACCGTTTCGTTTCCGCGAAGCCGGCCGCCGCTCCAGAAATAAAAATACCCCCAGCGATCAGGTGCTCGTTTGCATCTGGCCGAGAATCTTGAGAAAAAGTGTGTATACTTCCAGGAAGAAGCATCAACTAGGCTATATAGCTAGCGCACTATTATAATAGAGCACAAAGAAAAATAAAACAACACAAACGACGCGCCGTATAGAAGCAGCAGCAACAGCATAGGTAGGTATAGCAGCAGTAGCTCGTAAAGCTGCAGCACGTCCGCGATGATTTCCGTATCGAGAGAGCCAGTCTCGGATCCGCGACCTAACCTAACCCCGGCACTATACACATTCCTAACAATGCACCGTTCGTCGCGTTCGGGCGGTCGCCTGCGCGAGTTCCTGGACGCGCGCGCGCGCAAATCTCCGTGTCTCGCCCAGCCCCGAAATCTAACGATCAAGAATAGACAGATAGAAAAACTCTCATTTACACTGTTATCATATAGACTGGGAGAGTAAGTAACTGCAGCAACAGCAGCAGTCCGTATATATGACAGACTGGAACTACGACACAATATTATACACACCACTCGCGCACTACATGTATATGCACTACTGCGGAGAGTGCGGCCAAAAGGTGACAAGAACATGTATTCAGGCACGTCTAAAACACAGACACACACTGGCCCGGACGATAAAACGCGGCCGGGCCCGTCGGCTGCACAGTCTAGATCGATATAAAGTATATACTTGCGTATATAAGCATATCACACTCTCGGATACGTGATGTGTGTATATGTGTATACACGCCCGCGGCACAGACTCGCGCTGTGCTCGGTTCAGCGACACGACACCGCTGCCTGCGCACCGACGGCGACTGTCATGGCAGCCCCTGCAACCCCGCGGCCTCTCCTCGACTGCCTCCCCCACTCCAGAATGCTTTTTCGCTATATATATGTGGTGTGTGCTCAGGTCGCGCTCCATCTCTGTCTGTCTCGCTCGCGCCAATGGTTGTAGAGTTGGTTAGTCGGGAGTTTGGTTTGAGAGTAGATGGATTGTGATTGGAGGTGATGGTGAATGGTGATTCGGTGGAGGCAAGATTGAGTTGTGTGTTTTGATTGCTGGATGTGCAGAGTGTTGTGCGATCTTGGCTCGGATGACTGTTATGCATCGAATAGATATGAACAAAAATAGCTTTGCTTATAATTGTTGGAAAAAAATTGCAACATTTTTTAGACTGTTTGAAATTTTTATATAAATAGAAAACTCCTTTGACTTTCTTCGTTACTATTCTCTTCCAGAAGAAAATAATTTAAAAAGAAGAAAATAGTTGCACGTTATTGTATTCGTATACCTACTTTCGAACCGTTTCGGAGCACAAAGATGTCCGCCATGATGAAACATGGAGTCAACTTCAAGCTCTTGCTAATCAGGTCCCTACCATTTTCGGCCGATTCCCTGTGAATGTTGCCAGTATGCGTGCACAACTGCACATGAATACATCTAGTACGTGGGGGCCATAGTTCTCGTGATGGCGCTGGTGCATCGTCTGCCGGCTACAAGCGAGGCCAGGCCGAAGGCGTTCACATCGTGATCCATCGAAGAAACATGGTAATTGACGTTTAATCGTTGTTTTGAAGCTTCTGAGAGAAACGCGGGATATCCCTAGCTCGAGCTGTGTTGCATGCTTGCATTTATAAATTTGAATTTCGGAGATCTGAGATTCCTCGTAGTTTTTCGCGTCCAATTTACGTCGTGCATCATGTGAACTTGTAGTTTTCAAGGTCTTTCCTTGTTGTTTTCATGCGCATGTTGTTCTGTTCAAGATACATCTGTCCTGTCAATACTATCTTTGAATTTGTCATCGAGGACACAGAAGTAATCAGCTAATTGGCAAGATGACCTCATCATCGGAGGACGTTCTGATGCAAGTAGGGCAAGTTCGCTACAAAAAAGGAGATGGAACATTGTATATTATGAACGAGAGGATAGCTTGGATGCTGGACAATAAAGATACTGTCTCTGTCAGTCACAAGTATGCGGACATCAAATGTGAGTACTTTGAACGATTCTTATACCTAAGTAGATTGCGACTTGAAGACTTCTGAATGTTTGAATTGCAGCACAAAAAATTTCACCCGAAGGAAAGTCCAAAATTCAGCTGCAAGTAGTCTTGCACGACAACAATCAGTCATCCACTTTTCATTTTGTAAACAGAAATGGTCAAGAGGCACAAATTCAAGATAGAGATAAGGTTAAGGAACTGCTGCAACAGCTATTACCAAAATTCAAGGTAAAAGTTAACAAGGAACTGGAAGAGAAAAATAGGTAGGTTATGGAATAAGTTTTTTCATATGTGACTTTAAAATTGATATATTGTGACTTTTATAATTTTACTCGATTCTTTATTTCAAGAATGTTGCTAGAAAATCCAACTCTTCTTCAGCTTTATAAAGACATGGTAATCACGCATGTTGTAACACCTGAAGAATTTTGGGCCCAACATGCTGCGCAGTACACACAAGCCAAACAGATTCCTCGTCAAGAAATTGGTGTAAATAGTGCCTTTCTCGTAAGTCTTGAATATGCTAAAAACAAGAAAATGTTGCAGTTGTTTCATTTTATTTATTGCTCCGATGTTTATTATTTTAGGCAGATATTAAACCACAAACAGATGGCTGCAATGGACTGAAGTATAATTTAACAGTTGACATAATAGACTGTATATTCAAGACATATCCAGCTGTAAAGAAAAAACATCAAGAATACGTACCTGCCAAAATGTCAGAATCAGATTTTTGGACCAAATTTTTTCAATCTCACTACTTTCATCGAGATCGCATCAATGTAGGGACCAAAGATCTATTTACCGAATGTGCCAAAATCGATGATCAGGAACTAAAGAAGGATATTCAAGCTGGAATTGATGATCCGATGGTAGACATAACTGGATTTGATAATGTGGGCTTGAATGAAATGTATGATAGTGGAACTGGAAAGTCTGATAAATCTTCTGGCAATATTGTCCATCAAAGTATGATCAAAAGATTCAATCAGCATAGTATAATGGTCATGAAGGCTAACAAAACTCAATTATCAGCAAAAGACCAGACGCAATCAAATGGTTCGGCAATGCCAAATAAAAATGCTTCTACTAATGCTAAATCAATGACTGATTCACCAAAGTCCAAAAAGGTAAGTAAAGTTAAACATCGACAATACTCAAATAAGCATTTAAACTTAATTGATCATATTTTAATCTAATTACAGCGTCGTATACAAGACAAATTGGTATACGAGGATCTGGATAGTAAGTACGATGTACAAACCAATACGGGACCACCTTTGGTACTGACACAGGTTGATAGATATTTACATGGGCCGGTCCCAACGGCAGAAAACAATCACGATTCATCAGTTGAACAAATCAAAACAATTGCGAGTCAATTAATGAAAGAAACTGATAAGTGGTCAACCGTTTCTTATTTACCGCGACAACCGTCTGCGTCGTTGGTAAATCCTGCTGCGGCTGTGTTTGCACTAGGAGAACTGACTCCTGGTGGATCTTTGATGAAAGGATTCCGCGAGGATAGCCTTGGTCGTGAGTAACATTAACAATTAACTAAATCAAAATTATTAATTAACAAAATTTCACATACAACATTTTTTCCTGCCACAGAATTGATACCCAAAGAATTAGAGAAAGAACTTGCTAGCGTTTATGTATGTACGTGCGAGTTATTGAAACATTTTTGGAGAAGCTTTCCGCCAACGACCCCTCAACTTGAAGAAAAAGTTACAAGAATGCACACAGCGCTGCGCAACTTTCACTCCGTGAGACTGAAACCATTCGAGGTAATATTTTTTTTATAAATCTCATTTATATGTAAAATACTCGATATTCGACGTATCATCAACATATCCTTTACCATTGCAGGATCGTTTGCAGAGGGAATTTTCGGCTGTCAGTCAACATCTCACAAGTCACTTGAATCAGCTGTTAAACGCAGCGTACAGGAAATTTGCCCTATGGCAGCAACGAAGAGCTGGACATGCGTTAAGGTAGCCATTCGAAGAGCAAAACATTCGCTGAGGGGACTTAGTTCGCGTCCTCACTCTCGTGTTGATCGAGCTTCGTCGCATACAAGAAGGACTGCCTCCTGTCGTGCGTTTGCTGTCAGAAATACTTATACTTGGCACGTATCACTCATGCATTTTCGTATGCGGTACACCACAGCTGAGCAACGTGTTTGATAAAAATAATTGTTTCTGAGCAACTTGCTGTTATGTATTGATACACGTGATCACTCAAGGTCAATCCTTCGATTAAACCTAGGAATAATTTGAAGTTTATAATTTTGTAAATGTCATTTATAACGAATGCGAAAACGAGCGAGTGTTTGTTACTGCTTTTGAAATAATTTTTGAAATAGAAAGAAGTTTCATATAGTCACGAGGTGAGATTTGATTTACAGCTTGAAAATGTTTTTCTTTCGTTTTTAGTTCCTTCGATCTCTAGCACGTAAGGTTTTGTTTTACAATCAAAGACAATTGTATATCACCAGTTAGAAAAATTCTTATCCGGAAATTTTCGTTGATAGTCCAGATGAAGAATTCGTCAAAGCGTCCATATCATGCACAACATGCTTTGTTTTTTCTCCATAGTTAAATAAATAATGTAATAGTATGAAATATGCATTTTATCGCACTATTTATTATTATTTAACTTTTTCGCCCCAAGCGTCCAACAGAGTTAAATATTCTACTTTCAACAACAGTTCGAGTTCGGTCGCATTTTTACAAAAAAGATAGCGCTAAACTTAAAAAAAGAATAATTATTTTTTATCAGCTCACGCTTTCACTCTGTCTTCGCCTCTAATAGCTTCGAATATTATAACAGGCAACCGCCGCAAAGATCAAGATTCCTTCAACTTTGAGAAACACAATACACCGAAGAATCTTAGTCCCGCGAGCCTAAAGATCTTAATCACTCTCTCGGCTCTACGCATGAAATATTCGATTCTGCAAAGATGAAACGATCGGAGAACGGTCAAACTGGTTTCGGGGCGGCGACGTCTCGCAGGCATCTAATACCTATAAGTCGAAAGACTCCCTCTTACCATCAGCCGATCCCGCGCATATTCTCCTTATTTGAGGTCTACGGCCGAATAAGCGAAAACAAAGTTCTTCAAAGAGAGAAGAGGGAAAGAGAGATGTATAGTGTATATAGTAGTTAAGCCGCTCAAGAGCGCGCACCTGCACGGAGTAACCCTTCGTTCGCGCGCTCTCTCACCCACTCGGCACAGGGAAGTATAGCGTCGGGCCTCTTTCTGCCTATATATGGCTAATAAGCCGATCCAGGAATAATATGAAAGAGCTGTTCTTGCGAATGTTTGTCGGGGGAGAAGAGGACGCTTTGGGCTTGCGCGCTTTATTCCAGATGTGCGCGAGTGTATATATAAATATAGATACACAACGAAAAGCACTTTGTTATATAGATGCGTTATACTTATATGTTTGACTTGGCGTGCGTCTGTTGTTTGATCGTTTGGCAAAGAGCTTCTGCTTATAATTGAATGGAACTTGGGAATTTCCAGGCATTTCCACGTAATCGCATTTGTCGATGAGCGAATACTTATTATATCGTTATCGTCGTCGGTTTTCTTATATTCTTTTATTTTTTTCATACAACTGCGAACGAAGCGTCGACACTTTAGAGGAAAAATAATATGCGAAAAACAGAAACTTGCATACCATCGGCTACTTGAATGTTTCTGTTCGTTTATTTTCCAAACGAAAGGCACACTCGAGTATTATTTGCCCATCCATTAATGTTGTATGTATACCTCATTGAGAAGCGCAGTTCACGGAAAGTAAGTGCATCGCAACGAATCACTCCATTAAAATAATCGCTACTGTCCTCGAGGGAGAGCACACATACCTGTGGGTGCGGATAGTAAACAAAACCGCGTCCGCACACATCCTGGAAGACCTCCGCATTTCCGAAAATCAACGAATAATCGCGTATCCTCTCTCATTCGGATAGGTGGCGCGACGCGCATGCCAAATTCTCGGGGTCGCCGCGCCGCCACCACTTGCACACACAAATATATATACATATATACAAACATGTATGTAACCTCTATGTATAAAGGTACTCATGTGTGTTGTGTATATATATTGTACATCGTGTGTTCGGCAAATTTTCGTGTCGCGCGCGCATATCAGAGCGACTGAGTTCGTCAGGGGGGGCTGTGCGTGCATCAGCAGCATCAGCGCTATAATATACACTTCTCTCGAAGCAAGCAAGACAGACAGAGTGTATAAGAAGACAGTGAGAGGGAGATAGTATATACACCTATAGGCCCGTGGTCCGAGAGCGCAAAAAAGAAAACGGAGCCGTGGGTAAAGCTCGGCCGAGCGGAACACACGTCGCGGGAAAGGTGCCGCTACAATAAGCCGCCGCCGCCGTCGCCGCCTCTGAGATGCGGACAGATCGTCGCCGAAGCAGAGCAGCGTAATCCGGTGGGTTTAGTGAGGAGAGAGAGAGAGAACGGCTCGATCTGTATGTAGGTACAGAATATGTGTGTGTATGTGTGCGTTATATTCGGGGACCCCTCAAAATGGCAGTTGTTGTTCGCGCGAGAACGCAACTGCTAACACTTATAACTGCTTTTCGGTCCAAGGCCGTAGCAAGTAGGTATATTATAGAGAGTAGTAGTAGACGAAGAAGAATAAGAAAGAAGACGCTATAGATATAACTTATAACACACTCTGCTACTGCTGCGAGAAAAATATATATACCGACTGCGCGCGCAAATTTATACACTACTTACACGCGCGCGTCGTGTGTGCAGAGTGTGCCTATAACTATATGTATGTACGTCTATATATATTCAAAGCGCAGCTCGGAAAATACACGACACGATCGTGTATATAGTACACAGGCTTGAGTATATAGTGTGACAGACGGCCGGACGCCCGGAGAGAGAGGGAGGGAGGGGAGAGATACGTTTTTACGCATGTACACGCAGATCGAGGAGAAGTAGCAAAGCATAGCCGCCGCAGAGCAGCACCAGACGTCCGTCCTCTCTCTCTCACTCTTTCCCCCCCTTCATTGGCACCAACCAGTAGCCGAGTAGCCCCCGTCGGGTGCAGACGGCGACGACGATATCTGCTCTCGCGCGCGAGAAAAAACGATGCGCCGCCTGCAAAGTTACGTGCTCCTCGTGCAATGAAAAAAGGATCTTACTTCCTAGTTGATAGTCGAAGGTCAGTATCTATATCATCGTATGTAGCTATCGTTATAAAAGTGACTCTTGTGCCAAACGCTCGTTGAATATAACTCGTCGTCCAGCAAACAGGTTGCTGAGAGCGCAGTCTCTTTCTCTCTCTCTCTCTCTCGCTTATACTCCGTGTAATTATACACATATACCTACCTACAGGCCCTCCGTCCGGCGCGCATGCCTCTCTCTCTTTTCTCTTCTCTCTCTCTGCGTTTGCGATTCAGACGTTTAATTCCTATCTCGAAGCTGTTAATTAGCTCTCTCGCATTGTGTGTGCTGCCGCAACGTAGGTATATGCGCTTATACACGCACGCGTATGTGCAGCCGATGCTGCTCCGATTTCGAGCTGCCGATCAGATTGTGAAGTAGTACATACATCAATGTGTCCTACGGACGGCCATAGTGCCCGCTGCGCGCGATGAAGATTTCGGAGCAGAGAGTGTAAGTTGAGTAGTAGTAGTAACACGCGCGACGGACGTTATATCCTACTTTACCGAAGTTAGACAGATACCATATCGTTGATCTCCTATATATAATGCATTCGATGCATATAAGCCGCTCTCGCGCCGCCGCCGCCGTTGTCGTAGTCTCGAAAAAACCTAACCTAAAGTGAAAGCCAGGCTACTACTCTCTTGTGGCTGTAAGTATATGTATGTATATGTGAATAACCCGAAGCAGCTCGCTTTTCCCTGTAATATGGAGAGAGAGAGAAAGAGAGAGCAATGGGGGAGACGAGACGAGAGTTAAAAAAGAAGGGTCTGCCGTCGGCGCACACGAAAGTCAATGATTGCGCGCTAAACTTTCATCCCCCTGGCGCGTACAAGGGACAAGAGAGAACGAGCGAAGAGTTCGCCTGTGTGTTTGTGCATGCGCCCCCTCCGATATATATGCGGGGGCGGTCTCTCTCTTTGGACCCGGCCGATACTCTCTCTCTCGCTCTCTGTTGTATATTTGCGAGTTATGGCGTGAGACGACACACTGCTGTGGGTGGGTGACAGTCGGGACGCGGGACAGATCGGCCGCGTTATTTGCATAAGGACGCCTCTTTTTTTTGCGCTTGATGTGAGTGTATGTGTGTGTGTGTGTGTGTGTGTTCCGTCACGTGTGTCTTCGAGAGAGAGAGAGAGAGAGAGAGAGAGAGAGAGAGAGAGAGAGAGAGCAAACCTTTGTCTCGCGCGAATCGCTGTGTGTTTTGTCCTTTGGGGGGATACGATCGTTGGATTCGGACTAGTCGCATTTTTTTCTTTTCGGAGCAAGCGAGTGGATCATCCCGATGCCGTTTGCGTGGGAGAACTGACGGCTGTGCGTGTTTCTTTGAGATCGAGATGAGAGATTGATACTGTCAAAAATGATTGCTTCCTCTGTTTGTTGTGTGTATATACTTTCTTGTTTCGGGATACTCTGCTGTGTCTAACCTTAATCGCGTTTTCTCCATTTTGGAGCAGATTGTTGTTTGGCAATTTTTTTGCTCCAAATTGATTGTTGTATAAATGCAAGCAGAGGAATCAGTCTTTTTGTTGTCAATCTTGGCTGGAATGATTTTTCTTCGAGTATTTGTTGCGGAGTCAGTGATAATACAAAAGCCGTGTCATTGCTTTGTTTCCAGGTAAATCACACTTCTTCCTACATGGTATCTTCTGCATGACCAGGCCAAATGGTTCAAATGTACAAACTCAAGTGGAAAAAACAGCATAGACACATTTTCAACAAGGACAAGCTGCTGTATCAAGAATTTATCAGTTGATGGTGAATAACTGATAAATTGCATTCTTCTTCGCAAGTGCACATTTGTGCCAGAAGAAGGTAAATGGATCCCGTTGGTCCATGGTACTCGTCGTTTAATCGTCTGGCTGCTCCTTCAGGGATTACTAACACATTCCAGACAACCTCAAGTACAAGTACTGATCCTGCGTCCAATCATTTGACTCCAGCTGCTGAAGATATTCAGACAGTGACTTCCACGACTACAGCGCAGCTGCTTGCCCAAGCAGCTCATTCAACTCCAACACTGGCAGGTCAACCATCGCCCTTTAACCCGGGAGGGTTTCTATCCTCTCCGGGTACAACCTATGATGTTTTCTCACCGTTCTTTCATCACTCTAATTCTAAGCAAAATACGCACTATGGGGCTCAACATGCACAACCGATAACTAGAGCACAAATTGTAACCACTTCGAAGCCAAGTTCACCAGTGGAATCGGACATTCCTTCTTTAAGGAGCAATTATGCATCACCTTCACAAAATGATGTAAGGATCTCTTTTACACTAATCTACATATGTAGGTCGTGATTATTATTTTATTATTAATACTTTTATACAAATCAATTGTTTCAGACTTTCTTTGAGCATCAAAATACAACTACATCACCACCAACAGGGAATTGGAACTTATCATCACACCCCACAAATACTCAATTAACAAGCCCTTTTGGCATTCTTCCTCACGAAAGCGTTGCTGTTTCATCCCCACCAGGTCCTCCAGCCACAACGAAACCCACCAGTGCTGTTAATTATGATAATCCATTTGCAACACATTACACTACTAACGGTGCAATAGTTACAGCAACTGACTCCAAGTCTACTGCTTGGTCAGATACAGATCACAGTAAGAAAATCAGAGTGCATTCAGTCATTAATACATGCAATTTCACATATGAGCTCGATTGTAATTTTTAAACATTTTTTCAAGGGTCGAGTGCTTTTGATTCGGATGGCCTGACGACGAATTATTCAACTGATGATCAAACGGGCGCGAATGCTTCAGTTGTTCAGTCCTCTTTGCATCATCAATCTTGTATTGTTTCAACGCCAAACCTCACGTCGAATAGGATTTCCCAGTTACCCTCGCGATCCCCAGTGCCAACGACAATTTATTTAAGTACAACCACACCGGATAAGGCGACAGCGCCAGGTTAGTACAAAATCATATGTACGCTATAAATAAATAAATAGACGCTTATGTATATTAATCTTTCTTAAATTTTAGGTAACCACAATGAACACACAGGTCCAGACGCAGGTCACGACAGTAGTCAATCATCGCCTATCAGTTTTTCGATTATGGACTCTCGAAATCTCAGCTACAATACCTCTAAACAGCAAACTGCTAATGGAACCATTCAATATACCGTGCTCAGCCAGCAACCCCAACCGCAGAGTTCCTGCCGGCACTACTCCAGTACCACCGACGCTGAGTACCATCATCCGGCGCGCTCCAAGTCTGCCGCCTCGACGGACAGCGCGTACTCGTCTAATACGTCCCAGAATGGTCCAGACTGCGCGGTCGTCGTACCACGGAGGCCCAGTCCTCTACAAGCGCACTCTCAGGCCTCGCCGCTCGGTCACGTGCCCAGTCCGGCTACCTACCCCATGTATAATAGTCCGATGGCGAGCATGTCCTCGCCATCCCCCCTGCAGCAGCCGCTCGGCGACGGTGCCGCAAGCACGCCCTACAAAACGGGCAACCTGCAGCAACAGATGACGCCGCCCTCGCCCCTCGACGTCACTGTGACGAGGCCTCCTTCGCAGCAGGGTCAGGTCGTGTACTCGTCGGTCATCACTAGGGCTCTTGGTGCTAATGAAAATAATAAGACGTCCTTTAGTGCTGATGGTAATTATTGTTCTGAATACTTAGCCGTTTTTTCATTTTTAGTTTTTGTCTTTGTATCTGATGTAATGTTTATTATTGTAGCATCAAGCAGAACCACTTATGAGAGATCTCAAGACTTTTCTCAATCCAAGCAGATGTGTTGGGACAGCGAGTCCGGCCAGCAAGCTGCCGGCAAGTTTTCCTCAAATTATTTAACTTCTGATGGTAGTGAATCCACTGTTCTCGTCAACCAGCAAATGCAGAGGATCTTGAACGTCTCGGATCGCTCAACTTGCTTGGAGTCCGGTCAAATAACTCTGCAAGATCTGAGCAGTTGTCGAGGTGACTCGATGGGTATCGCCAAGAGCATGCCAACTCTGCACTCGAATGGCAGCAGCGAGCATGATAATGATGAACTCCAGGAAGCTGAGGACCATCACCATCAGCCTGGAATAATCGGTGCCAAAAGAAAAAGTCTCGACAAAGTCGAAAACGAACTCACGAACGTTATAACAGTGAATAATTATAATACAGACAGAATCCCACCGCCGGCGCATCACAACATAGTCATCAATCAGCAGCAGCAACATCAACAACAACAACAACCACAACAAAACGGATACTTAGAATTCGATAGGTGGAACTTAACAACGGTACCTCACGCAAAAATAATTACTACCCCGGCATCGGCATTTAGCACGCAACAGCTGCAACCGCAGCAACTGGCGCCACAACATCAGCACTCTTTAAATTTCGTTAATAACTCGATGCCCCATCAACACCAGTCGCTTTTACTGCCGCACCATACGACGCCCACCGTCTCATATTTTCCGACCTTTCATATCACGTCTACCGGCCACCATTTGACACCACTTCAGCAGCCTCAACATCCGCATCAGCAGCATATGCACCAACCTACCCATGAGCTGCCGTCGACAGTTGACTTGAACGCACTTCACATGCCGGATGTAAATAGCTGCCAACAGAGTTCCTCCTGCGCACAAAACTCGATGAAGGATGACAGACCTCAAGTGATTGTTCCAAACATCGAGGAGGAATTAGGTTTCTTGCAGCAGTCGGAATTGCCGGGAGTACCCCCGGTTGTGACTCAGCAACCTATTGTCAATCCAGAAGTAAAGAGAGTAGCGAACAATGACCCCAATTCTGGATTTATGACGAGCTATTTGAAGTTCTTGCAAGGCGAGAAGGATTCATCACCTCCGCTAACATCTCGAGGTACAAAACAATCATTAGTCAATACATTAGTAATATAGAACCCACTACTTGTTGAAAATCAATGCAGATTTTTAAATGATTTTTATCGTACTCAATAGTTTTGCTTGTTTTTATTTTGCTTATAGGTAGAAAATCATGGAATAGGAGATCGTATGTGTCTATGGATGCGAACGGCAGCGATGCCTGGAATCGGGCCAATACAATGCAACACACGTTGCCACCCACGTCCTCTGACAAGGCGAAGGACATACCTACGATCGACTACGCGAATGACCCGCGCTACTTTCCTTTGCCCAAGGAGCGTAAGAAGCATAGCTTTGATTCAAGCGATGACGGCTTTTCTAGTGACGACGAGCTACCGCCTTTCGGCTCGAAACGTACTGAAAGGAAAATGACGGATGGCGCATGCCAAGTTGAGCCCCCCGTTGTTATTCCGCCATTGTCCAACAAGACTCCTGACGGTAAGCCAAAGAAGGGCAGACCAATAAAGCCGGGCGGTCCGACTGATCGCAAGAGAAAAGCTGCCGCTGCGGCCGCAGCCGCCGCCGCAGCCGCTGCTGCTCAAGGCATCGTGCTTCCACCGGTAGAGGAAACGAAGAAAGTAAAGAGTGAGTAAAAACTATTGTCGTTTAGAACTTTTGTTTCTTTTTTCCGGGCTCGTATTTACATGCGAATTTTACGAAAGTAGCATAGAAGTAAATACTTTGCATGCTTCTTATTTAAAAAATTAAAATTGATAAATGCGTATTACAAAATACTTACATTGTTCGCATTATAATACTTTCTTAAAAATTGCACATTTTTTATATCTGTGACATATAAAATACTATACAGTGGTTTCAAATAATTACTGAAGTAATTAACGCGGCATTGTCTTTATTAACGTCAAACCGCTAACTAGTTTATTTAAATTAATGTAGAAGCACCGCAACTTCCAAGGCGCGAAAGCTCACGAAGAAAGGCCAAAGAGAAAACGAGTGTAAAGCAGATGCTGGATAATCAACAGGGCACTGACCCTTATGAGGAGGAAGAGCCCGGTGACTCTGACTCTGATCCCGCATGGACTCCTGCAGCCAAATCCGTTGGCGATGATGAGGACAAACGCAAAAAGCGAGGCAGGCCCGTCATCAACAAGCGCAAGAGGCTGCTCGATGGCGATTTTTCCGATCCAGCTCCTGCGCCTAAACGACCGGGGAGAAAGAGAAAGTATCCGATTGATCCGGCGGCTAGGGGTAACGCGCTTAAACTCACGTGTAAAATAGACGAGAAATTATTGGCTTCTGTGAGCGACGAGGACATTGATATTTCGCCATTCAAGGTAGGTTTGGAACGAGATAAAGGAGTTCAGGCTCCGAATATATAGTTTTGCTTATTCACCGCAATTATCATCATCCAAAACGCTAAATAGGAAACATCATAAATAATGCCTTATAAATATTGTGTAATTGTCATTAATGTGACGCTTACTCTGTTGCACGCAGCATTCTTCACTCGGAGATCCCCAAGATGTGGTAAATTTTAATTAAAGCACTTAATATATTAAAAATATCTAGCGTTTCTTTTTTATTTGTGTTTTCATATTCTTTGGACAATGTTTGTTTACACATCGAGGTGCATTTATTATTAGCTATTTAACCGTTAAATTTACAACAATTTTTAATTGTCAATTAAAACAAGTTTTTATTTAATTTCTGAAAATACTAAATTGTAAATATCTTTTATTATTACACTTACATTTACCTTAATCTCCATTCAAGAATAACAAAATGCATTTTTATTAATTTTTTAATCGATACCATTAACTATGTCACTTAAGGTATTAGTAAATAATCATCACGCCACTTACCATAATATTGCTTTATATATATTTTTTGGGGGGGTTGGCTATATTATTAAATCATGTTATACTACTTGACCAATATGAATTTTGAAACATGCAGTAAATAATCGTATAAAACTTCTTGTATGATGTAAAAAAAATCATTTTGTTCAAGTAGTATATAATTTAATTTACGCTGTCTCGTCATAAAGAAATATTATGAACAATGATTATATTCACTTTTATTTTAATTACTATCTTTTACTCAAAGAAAACGTTAACAATGGTTGTATTTAAAGATGATTAGAAATATTAAGTTTTATTTTTTTATATTTTAGCCTGGTGAATTTGTTGTAATGAAAAGCGATCTGGAGCAACAATTCCCGCCGCTATGGAGAATCGATGGCAAAACTTTATTACAAAAATACGAACCATTCCAGTCACATGGAAAAATTTTATACAGAAATATATCAACGGTATGCTTTTTACTGTGATCTACGTTGATAAATTATGTTGTACATTACAGTACTTTTATTTCATTCATTTATTTTTTAATTTAGTACTCTGGTTGGACACCACAAAACCGACACGCTTATCAACAAGTGCCAGTTAAATTCTGGCAACAAAGTCAACTGCAAACAGTCGTGGAATTTCTGCGTGATGATATGATAGTAAACGATAGGTAATTATGAAAAAAATGAGTGATTAGGAATAACCTTGATTTTATTAAAACCTGTGTTCCCGTTTTTTTAGTGAATGTATAAGTAGATTAATGAAGGACTCTGAAAAGTATCAAGACAATTTTGAAGTTTATATACAAACATTAATTTCACAAGCACTGGATTCGAATTTCCTCACTGAAATTTTCCAAGAGCAAGGTAAAAATATTCGTCTTTTAATAATAATTTAATAATAAAAGAATTTTTATACATTTAAACCAGAAAATTAACACTGATAAATCCTATATTTTTGCTTTCTATTTAGATGATTACTTTTTGTCAAATGTTAAAACTGTTGATGAAATAACCGAAGAAAGAAAACAACGATTGCTTTCAACGACTGATTGGCAACAAAACGTCGTAACAGCCTTGTCTACCTGGCCTTGTATAAATGTACTACGAGATAATATAGCTGATTACAAAAGCAAATCATGTGCTGGATGTAATCGTGTCAAAATTCATGCGAGGGTACTGTTATATGGACAACCTTACAACAGTACAACGCTCGAAGGTTCTCCACCTGATCCTCAAGTGCCTCAGGAAAAGGTAAGCTATACTCGCTCAATACTACGATTAATTGATTCCTAAATTTGTTATTAAAAATAAATGTGTAATGTCTACACATTCGCATAATTTATTCCACTGATTTTATAGTTGAATTCACATTCAATGTTACAATCTGAGCATTAAGAAAGTGGCATTATATACGTGCTATCAGATTTCGTATATATTAAAATAAAAAATCTATGCACACATCTGTTACGAATAATGCGCACCTCCGTTCCCGGCAGAAAAAATGTCCCTAAGGAAACACTATCCATTAAACCTATTCGCCACCCTAACGCTTTTCTCTCCCCCCCCCTCCCCCTTAACGATAATAGCATATATTTATACAAAAATAACAAATCAATTTTTTCCACTTTTAATACGATTTTTATAAATTTCTTTTAATCCTTTTTCAATTTTTAGGACTTCCTGTTTTGTCGAATTTGTCAAACAAAAGTAGGATTATTCAATAAAGTAGCTCATCAAAAATACCTCATGTTTTTGGAATGTGCGAGGCGGGTTGCAGATAAAAGAGTTGCAGATCCACTCAAAGACACCACCATAATTCTTAATGAATTATTAGCTGATGAAACATGGTTAAATCAGGTTAGTTAAACATAAGCTCAGGTTCTCTGGACAAAAACTGTGCGTTTCAATGATTAAAAAAGAAAAAAATAATATGACAATGTATAATTCTTTTTCACAGCTGTTCAAGGAAGTTAGAACAATATGGGCAGAGATTGATAGTATACAAATACAGGCACAAAAGAAAGCATGTATGGCAACTACTAGTGTTGTAGACAATACGGAAGCAACGTCGGTGCAAATTTCTCAGGTGCTTGGTGCATCACAATTATCAGTCGAATCTCAACAAATTTGTTATAACGATCAAATGAACAGTAATTTGTGCTAATATCTGCATAATAATAGTGTCAGTTCTCCAATGCATTTACTAACTTACGAATAAGTTAGAAAAAGAAAGTATGTCAAAAAATATTGGTTTCTTGTGCGCTATTTTGACGATATTGCATCAAACAAATATTTGATTAAGTTCAACAAACTTACTTACTGCTGCAATATGTGTAATGTACCGCATTTCATAAATGCTAGTGATCAAATTTATCACTTCATCCTAAACTAATCGCAATATCAATGGCCATGTATGTGATAGGATGGGGTATTTGTTACAAATGAACAACAGATTCATCATAACATTAACCTAGTCTATAATCATGAACGGTAACTGACTATGGTCCTACTTATACGGTCTACAGAATATATAATTATATATATTTTATCTAAGTTTTCTAAAAATCAATTACAGAGTCATTGTAACAATTACGCCTTTCTAGAAGGCATTGGCTTCAAGAATAAGTGATTTGTTTGAATTTAAAAAGATTTATAGAAACGAGCAGAGATAATTAAGCTTTTTAAATCGTAATTGTGAATAAATAATGTCTCGACCGTTACTAAAAACGTAAAATTTGTACATTTAAATTTTAGTGTACGTGATAAATATAATTTTGACTTTTAGCCGCTTTACAAAATGACATTTCTTCTTTTAAGGTAACTCTCTAGTGATTTTTGAGTGATTTATTATAATTTAATATGTTGATTACTCATATTCACTCTTTGATTGTTTGAAATAAAAAACAATCTTTACTTATATAATATGCATAAAAAACACAATATTTTATGCATAAAAAATGGTTTGAAGATAAGTGTAATTCGATGAATTGGTTCGTTGAAGCCCCTTATCTGAACATAAAGTGATCGTTTCATATACTCAATTTGTGGATCTGGATGAAATTTTTTGGCTGTATTTTAGATAGTATTCACAAAACAAATTAGGATTTAGTTTTTAGAAATGTGTAATTTAAATTTTATTATAATGATAATTTTATGCAAGATCATTATTTTTTAACCAAATTTAGATATAAATACAAATTTATTTTCGATTGATGATTTCTTATGATAATACAAAAAAGTTAAAAAAAAAACAACAACTAAATGCTAACTTGTTTTATGAATACTATCTATACTATACCCAAAAAGTTTTATTCAGATAAAAAACTGTACACAAGGATCATTTTCACTGTACATCACTTTTTATTTAAATAATACACATTCTGCCCTATAAATTGAGTTTTAACGACTAAATCGATGAAAGTTGATAAGAAACTAAGTATTTTTCCTTCAACTATGATAACAAATTCTAAGTCACGTGGAAGAAAAAAAGATTATTTATTTTTCACTAGAGAGCCACCTTAACTGTTTATGGAAGTAAAGTAATTTTTACTTTTTATAAAATCTACAAGTTGAATTTTGTAAATTAAATTATTGTGATACAAGGCAAGGTGACCAATAATTTTGAGTCCCCATAAAAATTATTGATTTAATGTTTTGAAACCTTTTGTTATTGTTTGATTTAAGTTTCAAAATCAAAAAAGAGAAAGTGTATCTAGATGTGAAAAAGATAACAAAGAGAATTAACTATTTTCTATGAAACATGTTTTTAGTAAATATACGTTTTATTTTAATTTTGTCATGTCTGTTCTGAGAGTTAATTATTTTCAATAGACTGGATATAGACATCACGTGCATAAAAAAACAGTTTAAATGTATCAGAAGTTGTACAACTCTATTTTTTAATATTTTTCTTTTTTTTTAATATTTAATAGAAGGCAACGACAAATACGATGAACTTTTTTAGGCTTCCTTATAATCTTTAGGGATATATTTTAACAAATAAGCAATAGAATTATCAATACAAAGTAATAATCTTTGATTTCCTTTGCTGTACATTAAAGAGCGTGTATATTTATAGAATGATATTATGAAGATCAAGACAATTATTATTAATATTGTTTATTATGCCTTTTGCCGTTTAAGTTTTGACATGTTCCAGATTTATTGTATGTTTGGTAAAGGTGGGAATGCCAGAGTGTCGAATGAATGTTACGAATGTATTTTACATAATAAAACGCAAATATATGTCGAATCATATTTGTAAATTGTAAAAATATGTAATAATGACAATGTAGTAAACTATAGTTGTACGTATAATAGTTGGTTCAACTAAAAGAGGAGAGGCGTGTAATACTCCTGGTAGAATTCAATCATTTAATCAATTTGGTTTGTTTGAAATGCGGGCATTTAAAAGTGATCAGTTAACACAATTAAAAATAAAATCAGCTACAGAATTATAACCGATTGATAAATGTGCAATTACATGAGACATATTACGTAGAATTTGTGCCATGTAATATTTTCTACTAAGCTTTAGCTTCTGTATTTGCGTTAGAATGATTGAAGGTAATTACTTTCCTCGATTATCATTCTCTTTCGAACTAGATATATGTTTTATTTCAGAGAAAGCAAGACTTCAAAGAGGAAAATCTTGCGTAGCAGCGACTCGTCATCAGTTGCGCGCGATTCTAAGCCGTGAAAATTGTATATGTAGAATGAATCGGAAAAAATGCGAAATGCTATTGTTATTACATACGTGTGTATGTCTCTTATGCAAAAGACGAATCGACTCTTATCTTTTCAATGTAATTTGTACATTTTTTTAAGCATCACCTTACTAAAAAAGTATATATATATATATTATATATAAAGATGATTATGTCGATAGATGAAAAGGAATTTCCAGTATATTTTCGGTGTGTCAACTGAAAATGTTACGAAACATTAACATATGTATAGCGAGATTAAACTGAAATAAATTATGTTTTTATCGATAATTTTCCAATAAAATTATAAAATTCTTTCTTACTTTATTTGAATTTTTTCACTGCTGCCCACCTCTCTAATAATCCTAATAGGCATTGCTCTCAAAATTATAATACCTATACACAGTATCAGATTGTGACAAAATAAATTTACATACCTATGTATGTGTATGTATATATGTATTTTTCATTTGAATCGGAATTCGTTAAAAAATATTTTGATATACAGCGCCTCTATCGGAATTTTTACCTTTTATGAGGCTTCATCTGCAGGCCGCGACCCGCTTTTGATGCACGTGCAGCCGGTAGACGTGATTATCAACACCATCACATCAGCTATACTAGAATGCTTGCCGCAGTTCGCCGGTTCGCCCGAAAGTTATTGCTTTATACATAAAGGTCACGATGACACAAATATAAATAAAAAACCCGCTCAATCCACATCATAGTTCATTCAATATTAGGTCATAATGGACAAACAAAACAAAGGTATGTATGTAAATGTATAGTATTTCATTAATTTTGTACGAAATAAGGCAATTTTTCTTCAAGTTTCTGAAGAAACGGATGCTTTGTTTGTCTTCAATAGGGGGACGAGGGCAGCATGCCCTATAACTTCCTTGAACGTTTGTAATTGTTATACAATAAAAAAAATATAAAACGATAAGCTCAAAGAAGATAATATAAACAATTAAATATCGGGTCCAAAAAATTATTTATTTTGATAGGATGAATTATTGAAAAAATCCATTTTCCCCACCTGTGCTGGGGAACAATGAGTGAATAGTGCACTGGTAGGATATTTATAAAAGCTTAAATAGATACTTATGCATTCAAAGAAATTTTTTTATTAAATAATATAAAGGATATTTAACAAATCAGATATATTAATTTTTGGAATTTAAATTTATTGTATCAACTTTAAATCACAATTCATTTTTTATAATTGAATTCTTATTTTTCCATTCAATTTGTTATATATTTGTACTTTCGATCACATTTTAAGTAACTTAATAATCTATAATCACAGTTTGTTTTAATAATAAGAATCTCGTAAATATTGAAATTATAAATTTGAATATACAATCTCATATAACAACTGTGAATTATTTTGTGGTAATTACCCATTATGAAGTATTAATTGCCCATTATCAACTGCCATTGCAAATCTGTAACTGTTTCTAAATTTAATAGTTTATGATCACCATTCTTAAGAGATAAACCATCTGAACTAGCAGAAATAACTTGCAGCTATCTGAAGTATCTGTGCATTTATTGAAACATCATTTAGCTTATTTTTTACAATTTGACAAGTGAATTAAGTAAGCGGATACCTTTTTCTGCAATAACTAACTTCTTTAGAATTTTCTGTAGGTTCTTTTTTAAACAATTTAGTTTCTTTGTATTGAATTCTTGAATTTAATCTTCACTTGTAACAATCATAGGATAATTCAATATTTGTGCATAAAAATAAATCATAATGCGAGCAAAGAAATTAATGCCTTATCCTTGATAATGTACGTACTATAGAGGAATTTGTACACACGGTTGCTTTAGCTACATTTTAACTAGAATGCTTCCCCCATTGTTTTACACATTTATATTTATGCATTTATTTGTAATACAAGGATCACAGTTAATACAGTTTTTTTTCTCTTAAATATATACATACAATGTTTTCAGATCAAAATAGGCACACAAAGCGTAAATTCGAAGAAATAGATACGAGCCTTACATCTTCAACACATAAGAGACTTTGCAAAAAGAATCATGAGTCAAAAAATTATTTAGCAAAATCAAATGTTGATACGGCTACAAGAGTACAGTAAGTCTCTTAAATAAGTTGGATTTTGTTTTTTTTCCAAATGTAAACCACATGGTTTTATTAAATTACAAATTACAGAGAAGAAGAATCGAGAAACTGTAGCAGTACGTTAATCGATCTGACTTCAGACTCAGAAGACGAGGTCATTAATAAGGTACCAACAAAAAGCGACACTTCGAAAAAATCAGATAGTGGTGCAGATTTTACGGAAATCAAACAACATTTGCAGTTACACGGCGTTAACTTAACGTTAATTTCTCAAAGAAACGTAAAGTCGAAAGAAAATGACGTCAAAAACCGCTCAAAAGCTGTCAGCGTAGAGAGAATTCTGAAAAGAATTAAAAAGATAGTGGACTTTGATGATGATTTAGATAATAATGCATCTGGTCTCAATTTAAAGGCAACTCATGAGACTAAACATATTAGTGAACAAAAAATTCTGAAAAGAATCAAAGAAATAATAGGTTCCAAAGAGAGTTCAGATGATGAGTCTAACATCAAAGAACAGCAAAATCATGATACTTTGAGTGAGCAATTAAGTACAAATATTTCTGCAACAGAAATATCAGTGCGAATTAAAAATAGCCAAATTGTCAATGAGGGAGTCAATGTAGTTGATATTGCTAAAATAAAAAACAGTTCCAAAAAGACAATAGAACTCCACATCGGACATAAAAAATTTCAGGATAAGGTAACTTTAGTTTCTGAAAATATTTGACAAGAAAGTAGCGACGATCTTTAGATCGTCATAAATCTCTTATTTTTCTGGTGTTACATTTTTGAAAAAATAATGAATTTTCTTCTTTTCTATTGAGATTTCAGAAACTGAACTTGGTGATATGAATAACGATGCTGCAGGTGATGCAGACAATTTCAATTGTTCCCTGAAATCAATTACAGAAAAAAAAAATTCTCCATCAAAAGATGCATGCATACCCAATAATAAGTCTTCAAAAGATCTGTTGAACAAACGCAATTTAACAGATTCGATTTCTGATACTGAAAACACTGAAGACGAATCTAAAAATATTGAAAAAAAGAAAAGTATTTTAAGAAATAACAGTGATATTCGTCAGTGTATTGAAAAAGTAAGGTCATATTTTTCTCTGCATTTATGAAATTATAATCAATATTTTTTTTAAAGATATCAAATGAAGAATTCAGCGACGTAGATATGGATGTTGTGGGTATTTCAGATGATTCAAATAATGCTTCGAAATTACTTACAGATCAAAATCATTTTGAACAGAAAAATAACGTAAATTTTATTTTTATGTTATCTAAACAAAATTGTGGCTTATGATATAACAGTGTTTCATTTTTTATAAAGATTTCAGCGGCATTGAACGGTGTATTCGATAGCAATATTGAGCACGATGTAAACAATTTAAATGTTGTTCCACAATCAACTTCGACTCTAAGTCAAGTTGAAAACAAAACTAATTCTCCTGTTCCACAAAATCTTTACAGCATTAATGATAGTTCAAGTAAGGCGCACTGCGGTAATAATTCCTTTGAAAAACAGACAAACGATGCATTGTCAAAAAATCAGTCAAGCGATAATATTTTAACGGGTGCTGTTTCCAAAAATGAAAATATCAAAGAAAAAAGTAATACATATTCAGCGCGAAGCATTAAGTCGCCAATAACACAAAAGTGTGCCGTTGATGAATTAAAAGTAAATATTGAACAGAAGAACACTAATTTAAAAACCATATCTCCACAAGTCGAGCATTCATCAATAGTTCCGATGGTTACGAACTCATATGGTCAAAAGATATTTCGATTTTTCTGGTTGGACGCTTACGAAGATTCGTACACAGATCCTGGTACTGTTTTTCTATTCGGAAAGACTTTAAAACCGACAGCGAACCAACAGATCTCTTGCTGTGTCACTGTAAGAAATGTACCTCGACGAATTTATGTATTACCGAGAAGGGATGTAAGTTGTATATATTAATTCTTAAAATTAAATTGCATATAAAATACTTGTTCCATAAAATATATTATTTTGATTTACTATATATAATTTACGGCTATGTTTCATTTGCAGGAAGCCGGAAAGCAAAGTGCGCTTGATAGCGTGTATGCGGAATTAAACGAATACATGCGCAAAAAGAGTATTAACGAATTTAAATGCGTACCAGTTCAGAAAACCTACGTATTTGACAAAAAAGACGTGCCACAAAACACTACGTATTTAGAAGTGAGATACTCAGCAGCATATCCAGCTTTGGATACCAATTATTCCGGCCCTGCAATACAGGCAATCTTTGGGACTAACGTAACTGCAATGGAGCTATTTTTGATTGAAAAAAATATCAATGGTCCTTGTTGGATGGATGTCAAAATTTCGTCATCTGCCAGTTCAAACTTAAGTAGTTGGTGCAAATTTGAGGTGTAGTTTAAATATCCTTATTTGGTACTTCATGCATGATACATATTATACAATTGATCAAGTATAAAACTGTGATAATGTTTGTACAGATTAATTGTGCCAGAATGGAAGATATATCTACATCTGAATACCAACAAAAAGACCTCGGTATCACGCCACTAACTGTAGCAGCGTTAAGTATTCAAGCATGCTTAGACGAAAAGCTACATAAATATGATATTGCAAGTGTTGGTATCTCAATTCAAGAAAATTTCCAGTTGGATAAAGACCTTCCTAAACTGCTTTTCAATCGTAGTTACTGCCGTTAGTTTAATTACATAAAATTTTGTACCGTCAAGTTATTATTAAAATCTTATACGCTAATCTGTAACATTTTTTTAGTCGTTTCCCAATGCAGCCCCTGGCCAAAGTTTGCAAACCGAGCGTTTAAAAAATGGAAACATTCTAAAGTCATACTTTGCGAAACTGAAACTGATTTGGTGGAACAATTACTTCAACTTTTACAATCTTTGGATCCTGATATCTTGATTGGTTACGACACTGATTTCGAGTTTGATATTTTGGTTCGAAAGATCTTGTCACTAGGTGTAAAAAATTGGAGCCAAATCGGAAAACTCAGACGTACTCTTCCACCGAAGTTTAAGGTAAATTTGTATAATGTGTATGATCTTATAAAATAAGAATATTCTGATATTAACAAATTACCTAAATTTAGGGGAAAATTTATTTTAATCAAGTTTTATGTGGTCGACCTATCTGTGACATACAAACGTCAATGAATGAATTTCAGTTGAGAACGATGAATTGCGACCTGGCTTCGCTCTATTCATCAGTAAGTGAACAATAAGGCTCAAATTCGTCTTTGAAAAAAATGATTGATATATGTTTATGTATAGGTTTTAGGTAAAGAAGTGAGTGATTACAAGGAAATCAAGCCTGATGAATGTTTCCATTATTATAGTTCCATATATAACATAACGCTTCTAGTAAAATCAACAATGACCAAAGTTTCTCACATCTTTGAGATCGCAGCTGAACTAAACATTTTATCCCTGGCCATGCAAATAACGAGAATAGTCGGCAACACGTTATCCCGGACTTTGTCATGCGGCGTCGGTGAAAGAAACGAATTTCTCCTTTTACACAAGTTTCAATCCAATAATTATTTGACACCAGACAAGAGAAAGGATAAGAGTGACATGTATGACGGTAAAAAGAAGTCTGCATACACAGGTGGAGTAATATTAGATCCAAAGGCGGGATTTTACGATACATTAGTCTTGTTACTAGATTTTAATTCACTGTACCCAAGTATTATTCAAGAATTTAATATTTGCTTCACAACGATTCCTGGTGCTGCACATGCGAGTGTGAACGTAAGTTTTGCTAGCCAAAAATCGCCAACAATTTTAACTACTGCAATTTTTTCTTTGTATTCTTTTTTTCATTCATAAAGGATCTGTCGCGTGTGGAATCTCATGTCGAACAAGGTATCTTGCCAACTGTGATAAGTCAACTGGTACAGAGCCGGCTTCAGATAAAGAAAATGATAAACTCGCCGAACCTATCACCTGATTTGCGTCGACAGTATAACAGCCGGCAACTGGCTCTAAAGCTAACAGCAAATTCGATGTACGGCTGCCTGGGCGCGCCCTACAGTCGATTTTACGCCAAAGGTCTGGCTGCTCTCGTTGCGATGCGCGGGCGCGAGATCTTCCAAAAAACTAAAGACCTCATTCAGTCTCATAACTACGAGGTCATCTACGGCGACACCGATTCTTTTATGGTCAACGTTAAGCTCACTGACTACACGCAGGTCATGGCTGTGGGTCGGGATCTTAAAAGAGAAATTAATAAGCTTTTCAGGAAGATCAAAATCGATATAGATCGAGTATTTAAGTGTCTGCTGTTGATGAAGAAGAAACAGTACGCGGGATTGACAATAACGAGGCTGTCCAATGGCGAGCTTGAATATAAAAAAGAAATCAAAGGATTAGAGATTATCAGAAGAGATTGCTGCGCCGTCGCCTCTGACACTGGAAAGTAAATATCTCTTTTATGTTGGTCTGATTAAATAAAAATATATACATATATGTAAAATAAATGTTACGTAATTTCAGCAAAGTTTTGGAAGAAATTCTAAAAGAACAACCATCCGACGTGCGTTTAAAGAATGTTTACGAAATCTTGAAGACAACAAGCAGGGAACTTCGCGAGGGCAAATTACCATTGTCTTCGCTAGAAATAGCCAAAACGCTTTCTAAAGATCCGGTTAAGTATACAAACAAGAATCATCCGCACGTTATTGTAGCTGAAAGGCTGAATAAAATCAACGCTCGGCAGTGGAAGGCAGGAGACGTGATATCGTATATTATCTGCGAAGTAACGTTTTTTTATTGATATATATTTTTTAAATTAAATTTTGGATGCACCTCTACAATAAAGAATTATATTGTGTTTTTCAGGACAATACCTCAAGAAAACCACTGGAAAGAGCTTATCATGTAGAAGAGTTCAAAACAAATAGCGAAATTAAAATCGATGTAACTTATTACTTACTGTACCAAGTTTTTCCTATTGTTCTCAAGATTTGCGACCCAATAGAAGGGATTGAGGATGTATTGATTGCACAAAGTTTAGGTATGCTATATACATCATATAAAAAACTTATAAAAGTATAATTGAAAATTTAAATGTAAATGACTCATTGCTCACAGGAATAGCAGATTTTTATAAACCAAAAAAAATCATTGAGGATCGAGAGGGGAAAGTGCCTTTATCGTTGCGTGATAATTGTCATAAAAATTGTGTGCCTTTGAAATTTAACTGTCGAGACTGCAAAACTGAAAATGAAATAAATAATTCTGTTATTTATACGGTAAAATCTTATATAAATAATAAAATAAAATATATATTAAAAATCTATAATATTACATTACAAGATTTTTATTTACAAATTCAGAAAAGCGGATGTCGACCTTCGCTGGCGATGTGTTCTAATCCAAAATGCAAGACTCCCCCATGGAAATATTCATATTTGATTCAGAATAAGCTACAATTTGAAATAAGAAAATACATTAGCAAGTATTACACCGGAGAAGTAGAATGCAGTAATCCATTGTGTTGCAGTAGTAAAAGAAGTATTAGCTTGGCTTCGTCTAATGGTCTAATAAAATGTTATGATTGTTTTGATGGTAAACTTTACAGAAAAGTACGTTAATATGTTAATGATGGAGTGACTGCTTTGATTATTATGTTGTGTTTGACTATGTTTTGTTTTATATATATTTCAGTACAACGAAACAGATCTACATAATCAACTAATTTTTTTCGTCAATATTTTCACTTTGGATCAAGCCGCATGTGAGAGTAAGCACACGATTTTATTTTTAATTCACAATATAATGGTGCACCGAAATAATGAACCGAATGTTATTGTTTAGATTTGGATCTGTTTACTTCAGAAGAAATAATGAACACTTATATTGACCTAAGAGAATTTTTGTTAGATCAAATTGATTCTAATGCTTACTCTAATGTAGATTTAAGCAAATTATTTTCTTTAAATGCAGAACCAAATAAGGAAGATAACTTGGAGAGCGATTTAATGTAGCTGAAAAAAGAGATTTATTTTTTGTAAATAGCAAATTTTAACTTTGAAACAGAGAGAGTACCAAAAATATATATACTCAAGTATTTTTTATATTGTCAGTATTAATAGATATGCAAAAGTGTCCATAAATATTTTAAATATTTAGTAATAGTACAAGTAAAAATAAAAATGTTTATTTCAAATATTTTCGCTTTATACATTGATGTTGTACAATCCCAGCTTCGGTAGCGGTACGTGGCACTATAGTTGATTCTTGCATCATCATTACAAAATAAAAAAAGACCGCTGTTACTGCTATTCTAGTCGGATGTAGTTTTTTGCTGCATCGTGACAATAGGTTTTAGCTACTTTAACAGCGAGAGTCTGGCATTCCTACGCTTCAGTCGCATGACGAATCTAGCTTTATTCTCATCATCGTCGACAATCAATACAACTATATCGATCTCAACTAAATACTCGTGAGAAACAAGACTTTTTCAAAAGTTCATATAAAAAAAATCAGTCATTTTTTAATTTAATGACTCTCGCTACTTTATTGTATACTACTTTGATGATAAATATCATCAAGATGAATACCATACAAATAAAACTATACACATCGAGAAGAGAAGATTGCCACCACGACATATCTACGATAGACAATCGCAGTGCGTTTTTGCCGTGTCGGGCAATGTACTCGATCCAAAAGACAGCTGTGTCCATCGGAGTCATAGGCACATCCTTAAAATCTTTACTAATTTGTTCAGCATTTCGTCTAAAATTTAAGTCATTCATTTATGATATTATATTCATTTTATTATTAATATATTTCTTCTACTTACTTATAGGAAGGTTCATTCAAAACTTTTTGCAAAGCTCGGGTCAACGTTATCTCTGCCAATTCTTTCAAATCAACTTTAACGGCTATCCGTTTACGAACACAATTTTCCACGTTGAAAAACTCATCGCTTATCAAAGGCACTCCGACCATGGGTACACCATAACAAGCTGCTTCCTGCGTACTCATTAGACCGCCGTGCGTAACAAAAGCTTTGATCTTCTTGTGCTCTGAAAAAAAACGAATTGTATAGTCAGAAATTCGAAATTAAATTGAAACAAACTTACTCAAGACCTGAATTTGCGGTATCCAAGATTGAATCAAAACATTCGACGGCATTTCTGCCGGCAGCTCTTCAGGTCTTGCGATTTTCAAAAGCACGCGTACCGGCGCTATGTTTTTGAATGTTTTATAAAAGGCGTCGATCATGTGATCCGGAAACGTCTCGATTCGGATCATAGAGCCGAAGGAAAAGTAGACGAAACCGTGCTCGCTGTTGTCTAACCATTCTTGCAGCTCCTAGAAAACAAAGTACTTTTATTATAAAACCAGTATATACATATATATTAATTTAATTCCAAAATACAGACCTGTGCTAAGGACTCGTTACGATCGACAATGTGTAGACCGCCGATCGGTACAACCGCCGGAGCAAAGGTCCTAAGTCCACTAAGAACTGGATGATGATTGACGAGAACTAGCGATAGATCTTTTTGCAACTCGACCGAGTTTGGATAATCGGCACCGAAGAATTTCGCCACATACTCGTCCTGACGTCGCACGTAATGATTAAACGATAATCTGAGATGATGGAAGATGTAGAAATTTTTCAGTCGCTCGTAGAAGCTCGTCGGAGCGGCGAACGGAGCGAAAGAACTCGATTCGGCCGCCAAGTTGATTGGATTGCCGAGGTGACTGTGAAGCCAGTCTGGTAGAAGAGGAGCTACGATACCGATCACCGGGATGTCGAGGTGTCGGCCCCATGCGATGTAGCAGTTCGCCAAGGATACCTGGGAGGTGAGTTTAAATATAATAATTATTAATATAATTCATCATACTATTTATATATATAAATACTGTTGGTTAATTTGTTATAATAATAAGGTATACCGCGCGAAACTTTAATTAACATTACTTAAGAGATGCTTGATTAATTAATTTTGTATTCACCTCGACTATAACAAGATCATAAGCCGGATCTTTCGGTGGTTCGCGCAGCAATTTCTGAAAAATCGGAAGTTCCATAAGCTTGCAAGCCGGTCTTCCTCCTAGTTCCAGCCAAGCCACTATCGCATCGGTCGCAGTGCTAAGACTCGTAACATCGTAAGTCAGATTGTTGGTCACCGGTGCCAGTGTACCGTCAAGACTGAAATCTGTGTAATTAGCCGGCTTTGGATTTTTCAAGGGGAAGTGACTGTATACGTCCACGCGATGGCCCTTCTCTGCTAGGCCCCGCATCAGTTCTCCGCATGTGACGAAATGGCTTTTTACGTTCATGGGAAATATGCCCAAAATACGGAGAGATTCGGAGGGTTGAGCAATGAGGCATAGGATGGATATGGAGAGTAAGACTGGATACATGATTGAAGATTGCGATTTGCAATGACTTGCGAGTATATTATGACTTTAGCGACGTTTCACAGTTATTAAACAAGCAAAAAATAAATAAATACCGAAAAAACAAATTAATTTTTGGATATACGAGATCCTATCTAAGATAGAAGTCTGTGAAGGTAGTGCACACAATTATCATTATTACAAATAACTTTAAAACCAATCCAATCTTTAAAAGAGATGCTTAATTACAGCCGAGACAAAATTAACTGCAATCCGCGTGTAACTGACACGAATACTGAAATGTTATCAGGTATAGATATGTAATTAGTCAGCTTATATCGCGAATGATAAAATAAATATTGAGGGGGTTTTTAGAAGTTGTTTATTAGACGAGATCAAACAGTGAGTTATAGGTTATTTTTATTTTATTATATAAGATTTCTATTGGAAAAGGGTATTTTAACTAAACGGCGTATACTAAATAGCATTGATTGAACAAAATTAGTTTCATAATATATTGAATACTCGTATAATAAATTGAAGGAATTACGTTTGATAAGTATGACATGCTTTACTTAGGCTAAAATACTCAATGGAGAGCTTTAGTACTTTCGACGCTTACATATATGTATATGTATAAACTATAGTTTCTTCTTCTCTTCCTTTCGAGTTATGTTTTTTGCTATAGCACGTGGCATATAGGTTTAAGTTAAGCTAAACTCAGCAATATTCAAAACATTTTTTAGAAAACTAGGTTCATATACATTATTTACAATGTAAAATTATTCATACATTATTCCTAAAATCTAAGTCCGCGAGTCGGGCTGTGTTTACATTTAGCGTTTGTAATTATTCCGTTTCTAAGAATCGCGAATACTTCTGTAATCATTCTAGATCCAAATTAAATAATCAAATACTGTCTTATACAGTATTACTTCAGCTTCTGACTGGCACAGAGCTGAAAAATTTTAAATCGTCGATAAGTGTATTGTCCGTCGTTGTTTTAACTTTGAATAACTAGAATTACAAGTAAACCCAAAAATTAATAAAAATGGCTAGTGAAATTTTCGAAATCTCGTCGATCGAAAGCCTTTCACCGATCTCCACAACAGACTTTTCGGATATAAGTTACGAAAATATTTTTACAAAAGAACAAATCGAAAACCTTTCACCGATCTATCCGATCTCCACGACAGAATTTTCGGAAATGACTTATGGGAATATTTTAACCAATCTAGATAAAGAAAACATTTACAACGACGTTCTCGACGAATGTATAGACACAACTAATGACGACGTGAAATTCGTACAAACTTCTGACGACGATGTACAAGGATTTATGGAAGAATTTCTGCTGATTCATCCCAAAAATATCGAACCGCAGAATACATTGAATACGTTGGATAATTCGGAGGAGAATCTATCAAGAAATACCGATTATCAAATTGAAATATCTATCGTGAAGGATAACAAACCTACGCAATTTATAGAAATGTAAGTGTACAACAAAGAATTGTGTTATTAAAAATGTTCGTTGCAGAAATATCGAGTCTTACCAAACCTGTCACGTTACTACTGATTCCGCGCGTTATAACGGCAGCTCGAGCGTTACCGATTTCTCCTTTAAATTTCAAAGTAAACAAAAGCTTTTTCAAAATCAATACATTCAATTTCAGATCACAAACAAGAGCAATCTCTCCGAAGGCCGTCACCACCGAAATTAACAACACCCCTTTGACCTCACGACAAATACGATACCGATCTCTACCACCTCGACTCTGCAACACCTGCGGAAAACTCTTCAGGTCAGAGCAACACCTGCGGCGTCATCGTTTAGAAAAACACACAGATGATTTGTCCCCGTCTAAGTACGCCTATCCCTGTCAACAATGCAACAAGCGTTTCAAGCGTCGGGAACATCTGCAGCTTCATCAACGCTCGAAACACTCGAACATCAAAGATTACAAGTGCCAGACCTGTGGGAAAGAATTTGTCAGGAAGGCTCACCTCGCGAGGCACATGATTCATCACGAGAGACAGAAAATTGCGTCGATTTGTAGTGGCTGTGGGAGAGTCTTTGCTAGAAGGTGTAATCTGATGAAACACGAGGCTAATGGGTGCGTTAGCACTAGGACACCTGGTGCATGGTAAACATTCGGATTTGGAGAATTGAATGTCGGAATACTTTTTATATATAAATAATCGGTTGCCGAGCAACTTTTATTGTTGGACTGTGCAGCTTTGTCTAACAGTAGCTGTACTATAATTTAATGCTTAATTGATTTTGTACGATTTGGAGTGAAATAAATGAGGATATTGTAAAGAAAATCGTCATATTTTTGGTTCGAAATACTTACCTATATGTCCGCGAATTCGAAGCTCAAAGTTGCCTGTATGAGATAACCACGATCAAAAGCATATATTAGTGTTTTTTATCGAGTGCCGGCGAATTTGGCAGATGATAAAGAAGGGATTCGCCGATCATCTCTCCCAACCTGCACCATAATCAGTATATCCCTAAAATAACCCAAAAAATCACTCTCCCACCGAAGAAATTTAAACAAGTAAACTTCTCACTCCCCCAAAAAAATAGCTCCCGCAATACAGGTGTCATCAGCGGCTCCAAGCCACCACAAGAGTGTCCGTCTGCATCAGACATCCGCCTATTATATTATCCTACATATATATCCCCTTCCTCCCACTCGTCGCGTGTCCTGCAACTCGAGCGACGCTGCGCGTGCGGACGCGCTTTTTTCGGGTTCGCGGCGGTGGCGCTGCGGCTGATAGGCAGTCGGTGCAGCACATCATCACAGAGCCGCCGCCGCCGCCGCCACTCGCTCCTCTTTCTCTCCCCTCGCGGCCTGCACCTCCGTCTCTCTTTTGTTTACACTTCATTTTTTATCGTACACCTGTAAGTTACACACATAGTGCGCGAAGAGATATTACAGCACAGGACGACACGAGTTTCACTCTACTGCTCACATAAATGGTACGTATATACTTGTATTATGCATGTATAGATCAGGTGCATGTCTCTCTCTCTCTCTCTCGTATACGGAGGGATGACCATCAGTGTAAACACGACCGCCCAGACAGTGTGGGAGGAGAGCGAGTGTGTATATAGATAAGAGCGAAAGCTTGCAGTTGAGCTTTTAAAGCTCGAGTGTAAAAGTGAAGTCGCAGAGAGATTTTTCAAATGTGTAAGGTATGCATGTGAGGTAACAGGACACGAAGGGCGACGACGCGGGATCTAACCTAAAAGTCAGTCGCGTGCGCGCGCGCCCTTTTTTTCGCGAACAAAGACGGGGGGAGAGAGAGTGAGAAGAGAAAGGGGCCCGCCGCCGGCGTGCGAATATCTGCCAGCCGGCCATTTTATGCTTGAATTTTCGCGTGCGCGATTTCACCAAGCCGGTATCGACTGCCTCCTCCTCTCTCTCTCCTTCCTTCGTGTATATCTGTGTGTTTTTTGCACGTATGCATATATATACACATATAGGCGGTGGTTGTGTGTTATAATAGGGGAGAGAGAGGCAGTCGACTCTTGCGAATAATGCGGGGGTGGACGGTTTGTGTGTGTGTGTATCTACCCCGGCGAGGGGTGCGATGCACCGACTACTGACCGCTTTCGAAGAACGATGGGGCTGGGATATATGGTATACATGTAGGATAGTTATTGTTTGTTGTTGTTGCATATTATACATGTGCATATGTCTGCAGTAAGGTCGGTCGTAAATGTGTAGCTCTAATAATTCATAAGTGTACGACAATTGTAGGGATCAGCGCGATTGAGTTATTTTTTTTTTATTTATTTATTCAAGTACATAAACGGGGCTTATATCAGCCCTTGAAAAATGTGTATACACTTAAAATATTCGGGTGTAGCCAATGGAGACCATTAGTATATCAATAAATAAAAGAATCTTATTACACATACATCACGCAAATCGCTCTTTTCCAAAACGCGCCAAACTCCGATCGAGTAAAAAGTATAAGTATCCAGCAAAAGCGAAAAATCATCCGGAATCGGAACCTAATCCCCAACGAGCCATTCTCTCTCACCCACGCATCCTTCGATTTCGCAATTCGCACTGTACTCCCCCCGCTTCGACGTCGTCGTCGTCGTCGTCTTCGTCTCTTGCCCTTCCACCGGCGATCATCCTCCCGCGAAAAGCACGACTCGCCCCCGTCGTTTTCCTGCTCCTTTCTATATATGTATGTGTACGTACCCTTCCCTTTCTATCCCCCCGTACATATATATACACAGTGTGTACTCTTCTGCGCCCTTTGGATTCGCAGAGGCTGTATGTCTATATAGAGAAAAGAGAGAGCCTCTCCGTTTTGACGACAAAAAATTCGCGCGTTTGATTTTCTTTGGTTTTCTTGCTAGTGTAGTCGCGATGTATACAAGACAACTTTTATTAAAAATTCATTTCATCCAATATTATGTAACCGATATAATAAGTGTTACATAATTTTTGCGCACATAAAGATAGATAAACACGTTTCAGTATATATAAAGAGCTTAGTCGGAAAAGTGAATTTTCAGTAGTAACAGCATCGGACTGGTAATACGCACAGTTCGATCTATAAGGATAGAGTCAGGACAGTCAAAAAACAGACGGAGGAAGAGGAGAGACCGCTTAAATATCGTATACACAAGGATCAGAGAAAAATTAAAGACTCCTTCAAAACAATCGACACAGAACCACGAGTGCAGTATCAGAATAAAATAGACTATACAACAAAGAGTCTCCATACGTCTATACATACTATATAACATATACGAGGGGAATATAAGGGCGAGAAAGAAAGAACGCGTGCGAGAGAAGATAAGCGTCGAGGCTCGTATGTGTATATACGTACATACATATATATACGTGCACATACAAGACGAATCCCATTGTGTGTGTGTGTATACAGCGCCGCCGCCGCCGCGAGAAAGTGTAGGCGCGCACCCGGGCGAAGGTAGGGGAGGCCCTGCGACTCTGCCCATTTGGACGTCCGCCGCTGCAACGCAGGTGTAGTGCAGAAAAAAAAGATAAAAAGAAAGTGTAGACTTGCCCGGAACATGGAGAGCGCCGGGCATCATCGTCCTCCTCGCCGGCTCCGATTTAATCGTAAGTCTGTGTGTGTATGTGCGAACCGGGGGTAGCATCGTTCTGCCGGGCCGGACGCCCACGCTTATTCTTACATGAGCTGTTAGTAGTCGTCGAATCTTATCGTTTGTCGAACGTAGAAAGTGCAAGTGTTTTTGATGAGGAGAGCGAGTACAGGTGATATGTGTGATACTAAACGCGAGTGAGATGAACGTATTGTTTTTGGTAGGTTAAAGGGGTTAGTTATCGACGCGGGGGTGACTGATGCACACCCCCTCGAACGTTGTTGGCTGTAGTGCGTGTCTTGGAATTTTTCTATTTTATATAATTTTTTAGAGAAAAATAAAAATTAAATTGTTGCAGTTTATTAATGTTTGATTATTTTTGATACTCATTTTTAATATATTTTCAGGTATCTGATTGACACATTGCAATGAATTTCCCGCCATTCGGAGGCCACTTTCCTGGTACCATACCGAGTATCCACCAGTTTACAACAGAGGGCTCGGGGGGTGCCAGTGGACGCTACGGCAATCACTTTCCAAACCAGCCTCCTATAGGAGTTCCAGTTGTGAGCAAGTACAGGCCAGAGGCTAACAGTGTCCAGAGTCAGTCCCAAGTGATGATGAACAACAAGGCAGCCTACTCCAACAGTAATGTTCACCACTACTCCAATGTGCCCTATTCGCAGGCTCAGGCGGTGCAGCAGAGACCTTCCAATTCTCCCAGTATGCAGGAGAAACGCTCTTATCACCAGGTATGCAAACGTTTTGGAATGCTTCTTAGTTGTCAAGTCTATTTTCTGGTTATTCATTGAACCGATTGCATGACAAATTTCACCCTGTCAATTTTCCCATTTGTATTCGCTCATTCGATCACTTGCATGTTGTGTATGGGTGTCTTCCCTCACGTCGAATCACCTCTCATTCTGTAGACAATGGATACTATAAATCAGCAGGATGTCTGCAATCTCCTGCAGGATGCCAAGGATAAAAACAACAAGGACAAGCAAAAGCAGGCAGCAGAGGAACAGCAACAGCAGCAGCAGCAACAACAGCAACAACGCACAAACGGCGAGGCAACAACGAACGGTAATAACCAGCAGGACTACATGCAACAGCAGCATCATCAGCAGCATGCGCACACGCAGACGCCGGCCTCGATGCCGGCCACCTGGCAATCCTTGGCGACCCCTGGTTCTACGGTCGCCGACTATCTGAGTCACTTGCCAGCCAGCACATTACCCTTGAGTTTGCACCACTTCCTCAAGTACTCGGCCGAGAGTATCAAGAAAGAGTCTGAAATGGCCCAGACAACGACGTCCGTCGCGGCTGCCACTACTACTACGCCCAACATTATGATGTCGCCGAACAATAAGAAAAAGAAAAAGAAGAAGGCACCCAAAGAGAAAAAACCTCGTCCCAAGCCAGGTAAATCTTTGATTGATTGATGATATTTAGATTCTATGGAAAAACATACATAAAAAATTATATTCATATTGCAGGTGAAATAAGACTAACCACAGCCTTAGACGGTTCGACCCTATACTGCTGCCCTGAGTGTCACATGGCATACCCAGAGCGCGAGCTACTAGAGCAGCATCTTTTAGGTCACACGCTGGAGCGACGATTCGTTTGCGATATTTGCGGCGCTGGTCTTAAGCGCAAGGATCACCTGACGCGCCATAAGCAGAGCCATAATCCGGAGCGGCCATATGTGTGCACGGTGTGTTTGAAGGCCTTCAAGAGGAAGGAGCAGCTGACGCTGCATTTCGTGATACACAGCGGCGAGAAGCGCCACGTGTGCACTGAGTGCGGCAAAGGCTTCTACAGGAAGGATCATCTCAGGAAGCACACCAGGAGCCACATTGCTAGGCGGGTCAAAGCTGAACTCAGTCAGAATGCCGGTGAGCAGATGTTTTATTTCGTTTAAACATTTTTTCTTTGATATCTTCTATTCTTCTCATGCTTAATTTCGTTTGCAGGTAACCAGCAGGGACAGCAACAGAATAATGTGACAAGTAGTTTGCAATCGGGTGGTGGCTCAACCGGTAATTCAGCTGGTGGTTCAGTTCTGTCGGCGGGTGGTGGTCATCCAGGAGGACTTCTATCCTGAGCCCCGCCACCAGGGAACTTCCAAGTTCCCCATCCGGCCAACCTGCTGCACTCACATGCCTCGACGAACGGTACCACTGTCAGTAGTGTCGCTGCCTCGGTCCATCACACACTTGCAGCCGCCCATCACCATCACGCCCAACAGTTGGCCGCAGCTGTGGCTGCTGCCGCTGCGACGAACTCCGGTGCAGCTGGGACGACCAGTGGCTACCAGGCTGCGGCCGCGGTTGCTCATGAGCTTGGTACCTTCCTTGGCAGTCACGTCAAAGACTTCTGAGAACGGCCTGCCCAGCATCTTCGGACCAGTCAAAAGACCCGGAGGTAACGAGTTATTCTGGTGATATGCCTACACACTCGGTGAGGTACGCGCAATACTGTATGGTATCGAAACGAGTTCTTCAACGGTTTTTCAATTGCAGCGATAGCTGCTGCTGCTTTCTTGGTTTTTCGCGTCTCGATTGCAGGCTTCTCTGCACGACCCTAGTGGAAAAATACTAAAGCTTGTTTTAAAGTACTTTAAAACGTTTTTATTTAATAAGGCAAGTAATTATTTTAAACAGCAGAAAATTTCCATTCATTAAAATAATTTTATTATACTAGCATTATTATAATTAACAGTAAATTGAAAGAGTAGCTATTTTTCTATGAGAAAGATAGTTAAACTTTTGAAATTGGTAAGAATTTTTCTACTAGGATTCAATAGTAGCATAGACTACTTCCGTTGCCTTAAGCCAAAGGAATGCGAAAGTAATCCACTCATTCTAATGTTGGTCGGACATTGGTTCAAGTAAATGCAGATTAAACTAACACTACAGAATGATTAAGGTATACAGCCGATATAAACGAGATGCAAAGAAAACTTAAATAGTTATCAAGTTGTACTGCATTGCACTACTAAAGCGTATACGTGAAAGGATACCAAATTTCTCCTTAAAGACTTAAGTTCAAAGTCAGAAGCGAGAAATTATCGCTCAATACTGCAAATAATAAAAAAAGGAGAGCGAAAGAAAGTGAGGAAGAAAAAAATATTTTTATGATAGCTCGACGTAAACTTGAAGATTTCCTTTGTACAAGATGGAAAGGATAAAAGTAGGTGATGCATTAGTGCAAAGAAAAGTGCAACGTGTTTATTAAAGTTTTTCTTCCTGTTTTTTATTTTCTAATTTTTTATATTTATGTTGTTGTACTAGATTGCTTTACTAGTTTTTATTTTTTTACTCACGTTATGTATAATTATTACACTTTTCTCGTTGTTAATTGTACTTCTATTTTGATCTCAGATTTACTCATAAACTGAACTTTTTTAATTGTAAAAACTTTTTTATTTACTAAAAAGTTGCAGAAAAGTGGTCGATCGGATTTTCCAAAACACTAAACTTTTGTCAAGACGATTAATTGAAATAAGATTGATCTCTTTTGAGCGACGACAGGTGTACATTCTAAAATTGTACATGTTCTTTGAAACGTTCGTCGAGATTTTCAAATTGATGTAAATTACACATGAGATAACTGAAAATAAGAGAGAAAAGAACACATAATTCGTACTCAAACAAGGCCTTAGCACAGTACTATAAAATAAGATAGCGAAAACAGCGGTGAAGTCGTGGCAATATTGCATGTAAAATCGGTAACGAGATTCGTTTCCGATGTGCACTTTTTTTTATCTTGTACACTTTTCTTTTTTATACAAATGTAAATGTATAGGGAAAGAAAGAAGTTGAAGACAGTATTTTATATTTTACGCCAGCGCTTTGATAAAATGAGAAGTAACGTTTGATCGTCCTTTAATCGTCTAAGTAACATTGATATTGTATACATATAGCGAGTAAGATTAATTTTTTTACGATTTCAAAAAATCGTATTAAAGTAACTTGATAATGTTGCTTTATAAATTTTAAATTTCTAACATTTTTATATTTATATTAAACGTTATTCTTTTACAAGGATTATTTCGTAGATCTTTAATTTCGTTGAAAAGTTATTAATTTCAATAAGTTCCTAATATATTAGGAATGCTTTATATTTAATAATTTTCGATTTTAATTAAAACGTCGACTTATCTCATTATCAAGATAAATATAAAATTCTTTGAAATTTTATTCATCAGTAAAATTAAACACTTTAGCATTTATATTATGAACTATAAAGTTTTATTTTTTAATTGTCATTGTATGTGAATTCCTTAAATACTGATATATCTGTGCCATTTTTCTACGCTATGCCATGATTCATCTTGCCGCGTTTACAGTCTTGTCGTTATAATGGACTCTGTAAACATAGTAATGTTTAAAGAATGATTTGTAGATATACGTACAACGCGATCTCTTGAGTTGATTAATAATAGCATCAAGACTGTCTAACAAAATTATTTCTAAAATAATTATTTGTCGGTATTTTCCGGCTATTACACTTTTTTATAATTCATTTTTTTAATATTTACGCCTGTAAGGAGTTGCATTTTAATAGTAGAATCGTTGCATGAATTTGCCTTCTTTCCATTAATGTTATATTTTGTCGTTTACAGTGGCATTATTTACCTTCATTACCTCCGTGCGCAAGCTGTACTTTGTTTTTACAAGGATCCTAATCCTAACGTGCCTAATAGTACTGTGTAACATTTTATATTTCATTCTAGTCGGTCGGCAGCCAACAACCAAACTCCAATTAATAGCTCAATTATTTTTAATAGTTCATAGTGCATTAAATGTCTGTCAAATACTTGCAACGATTCTATATTGAGTTGTGTTAATTAAACATTTTTTAAAAGTCATATTAGCAAAGATGTAAAAACCAAACGACGACTTCATGTATTTGCACAATTTGATTATTATAACGTAAATCACTAAATGTGCAATTTAATATTTTTGTAATTTTTTATGCACTAAATAACAATTATGTGCATGAAAAATTACAAAAATATTTACACTTCCCATAAAAGAAATTCTCATTTAATTCTTATATTTTTTATTCACTTGAAGCACTTGCAAGTGCGGTACAGGCTAGTAAAAAAAAGGGAAATTCAGGTTTCGTCAGACCTCAACGTTAAGAATATGCTATAAATGACTATAGTTATACATAGTAAGTAACTGAAAGCTGCATATTATATTATAAATATATAAATATATATATATGAAATATAAAAAAGGATGAGCTGTATTAAAATACTCCAATGCCACTTGTAACCACTGATAAAAAAACAAGGAGTTAAAAGAGAAAAAGTACACTTTAGATTGTACATGTAGCTCGTAAGTTTGTATACAAAAAAATAAAGCGTTACTCAATAAGTTAAATAGTGAGCGTGCACGAAAACCGTAGGTCATATGCCAGATCAAATGATCGAATGTTTGTAGATGTATTTGTGAAATGAAAAAAGAAACGGAGAGATACAGTCTTGTGAATGAAAGGGATATATATTTTAGAAGGTACTGACATATTTTTGCATTTAAAATACTTATTTCTAAAAAAATGTTTATGCTTTAAAATTTTGCAAACAAAATATTGTTTTTGTCATTATTTTAAAGTGAATCAAAGTTAAATTTCGTATTTTTTCGAAGAAATTTAACAATTAATTGTATCGTACCTTCTCAAAAAAGATAGTGACGCATAGCTTTACGATTTCTGAAAAAAAATCAGAAAAGAGATACAGCAGAGAATATAGTTCAAACATAGAATTGACTTGATTTAATCCAGTAAAAACATGCAAATCCGTCGGATTGTTTCGCGAGCGATGACAAAAATGTGATTGCTATTTGTTCTTCCTTTGTACTGTACTTTATTTATAATTAACTAACTTATTTTTAAGTTGCTTTTGAAACTATCAATTTTTACTTGTTATTTTTAAATAGATACGAAATATGCTTTATAATGATACAAAGCTAAAAAAGCAAAATCTAAATCATGTAGATAACGTATTTTTAATAAACATAGAGTTTAATATTGCTTCATTCAAAACATAATATTTTAGACTTTCTATTTTGTAAAATCGGCGTTTTATATATAAAGAAGAGAAAAAGATACAAAATAAAATCTTTTCTAATATTTTTAGATTTGTAGATTTCATAAACACTTTAAACTAAATTAATGCATCACATTTTAAAATCGATGAAGTATTTATAAATTTAACTGATTCACAGTAACTATAAATCAATAGCTATACATTAAAATACAAACGTCAATTGACCCAAATATTGGTATACACAAGAAGATATTTTCTTTCATAATCCTAAAATCAACTACTATCCAAAAACAACACAAATGCTATATCATAGAATCATTCAGTTACTCTGCATGCGCTTCTGCGTATAATGAAAGAAGAAAAAATTTTCTGACGAGCTTTCGTGACGGTATGAAAAATTTTAGTATGCGTAACTGAGCGACTGAATGTGCAGAAAAATGCGTGAAAAAAAAGAAATGATAAAAGGGAAGCATATTTTTCTACGCAGTGTCCATGCTCTTTAATGAGGCGTTAACAAGCAAAACTTAAAAAATAATAAACTTCAATGAAAGAAAAAATAAAAAAAGGCGTTGTATGTGCACGATAATGTGAGATATTTGCGTATACGTTCTATAATGTTGACTTTTTACGTTCGGTTTAGTTATGTCAAACACATATCCAATATGTAAGAGATTTTTTTCTATGATAAATAACATGTTTTTAAAAGAAAAAAAATTGAAAATATATATTTTCGTAAAAATGTGGTACAGGCGGCGAACCATTTTATTTTTGCATAATACAGCATTGTTAAATGTGATAAAACTGCAATATAGACTGTATTAAAAATGATAATATTATTTTCATTTAGCCGAAAATTCCATTCTTATTTATCATAGCAAAAGAATCACTACGATTGCATTGTTTTCAGATTGTTTTTGTAACTCAATTTTTGCAATCAAAACAAGTAGAGTAATTTAAAAAAAAAATTGGTAACTACATTGTGATGAATAACGAAATGATTATTATGAATGACTGTGAATCTCGTTTGGAATTGTGCAAAATGTTTAAAATTACATCAGCCTGTCATTCATTACTATATTATTTAATCATGTGGGTTAGTCGTAAGAAGAAAAGGATTTTACTTTCATTAGCTTTTTAGCTTTGTACTTAAGATAACAAGCAAACTGTGTATTTTTAACGTAGAAGTGAAGTCTTTCATACGTTACAGCGAGATTAAAGTCTTTTTTTACAGGAAAAAAATAACTAGTAGCATTGACAATAAAAGAGAAATAACACTTACCGGATTTAGAATCCAGACAAGAGATAAATATTTCAGCTTCATACAGTCAAAATTTCGTTTGACAAATTTTTTCTGCGTAACTTTTAAGGATACCATAAAAGAAAAATAGAGAAACTGATTAATATAAACAAAACTGCAAGTTATTGTAAAACAAAAGTTTAAAATAAAGAAAGTGTAGAGAATGTGAGAACAGTGCGTGAAAATAGACGGTGGAAGTGGCAACGATGGAAAACGCGGAGATATACAAATTCCTCGACATAGTACAAAGCATTTAAACTCTTTTTCAATAGATTAGCGTGTAAAAAATGAAGTAAAAAAAAAAAGATAACTAAACAATAGTACGAGCAATAGTTTTCGTGCGCGAATGCCTTGAACGTTTCAAAAAGATTCATTTCTTGATTTTCATGGATTGTGAATATTATATCATAAAGATCTAAAAACCAATTGTACAAAAGAACTCGTATACTTTGGAAGTGTTTAAAAAGAATTTTGATTTTAACTTTTGTAAATTTTTACGTTTTTTTGAAAAACGTTCAACAAATAAATGCATAATAACAAAAAAAAGGTATTTATAACCATTTTTCAAGACAACTGTTTGTAAATAAACAATCTAGACTTTCTTTTATGCAATGCTGACTACAGTTGACTGCAAAGCGATAATGCAAATGCATGCGTATCATGATTTATGACTTAAACTTAGAAAACGTTATAGCCTTTTTTCGTGATATTATTTTTTAACTGAGAAGGGGATACCTTTTAGTACAGTGCATTTTTATGCATTCACATATTAAGGATTGTATTATTTTGAGACCTTGTTTATAAGAAAAATTGTGACTATAAGCGTAAACAAAAAAGTAAGAAAAGCAGCTTTATTGGTGAGACTATAAAATTAAAATCGTAGTGATAAAAGTTATAAACATTGCGACCGATGTAGCGCGTATCTTCGATTCTCCGTAGTATGCGTTATGACAGAGAAAAGAAGCGCAGTTGTCGCGTAATGTTAAAAAAGCACAAGAGATAAAAAAACCGAGTGCGTGATAAAAACAAAGCGGCATCACGTTTGTAATCACGTCGACGCACGATGCTCTCGGCGTTTTATTTTTTAACGCAGACTCCTGCTGAAGCATCGGAAAAAATCGCATGACGTTAAAAATGTATACTGCCGAAAGGCGAAAATCGAATAAAAAATGATTGTGTAAAATGAGATGAAAATAACGTAGAGAAGATGACGTAGATGTGAGAAACTTTTAGGCTGCGTGGAAAAATGAACGTTAAGTTTGTGAACGTTTTTGCAAGACAACTTCCCCAGTGCTGCTTTGTGTAATACCTATACATAACATATATCTATATATATATGAATAAAAATCGTAAGAAAACTCAAATTGTTTAATTACCTTGCTCTTGTGTGTGCCTTTATATATACTTTTATTTCATTCTTCATCATTTCAGTTTATTCTTTTATTTTAAGTTGACTTGGGTTATGCATTAATTAAGAAATCTTACATGATAATATTAAAGAAATATTTTATTTTGATTAAAAATAATGGAAATGTTATAAATTATGATTTATAAAAATACAAACGGGAAAAGGTATATAACGTTTTAAAATCAAAATTGGTATAATTTTGTATAATAAATTTATTAATAATCGCATAATCACGCATTTTCGGTTTAATAAGGAAAATTCGACTCGCGTTACCTAATAAAGCTTAAGTTTTTTAAAAATATAAGTTACAGCTTATATTAATAACCAAGGCAACCTTATCAATCTAAAAAATTAATCAAATACGTGTCTAGTATAATAATGAGAAACTTACACATTGGCTTCAACAACTTTTTCATCAATTATCGTATTGTATCGATTAATACGATTCGTAATTATCAATTATCATCACTAACTTATTCCCTCATAAATAAAGCACTTACTTTGCGTACGAATCGGCGCACGTACATATTTATTTTTAACGTTTAATCATGCAATTCGTATATTTAACAAAAGTCTATTCGTGTGCATCATTCACATTTTTCGTTTTGCGAAGTATCGTAAAACTACTTTATACACATCGGGAAATATCTGTTAAGGATCGCGAAGGAATAATACGAATGCGTCTGTAAATCTTTGTTTAGCTTTTTCTTACGGTATTTTTTCTGATCTTCCTACGTACAAGCTATATAACAATAAGTTATTCGCTCTCAGAATATAATGTAAGTACTGTCTTGACTTATATCTTAATTCCATTTTATTTTTCAATTGATTCACCGCGTATATTTTATGATCGATATTTTACTGACTTAATCCTAGGAAGATTTTTCGTATAATAAGAAACATTTGGCGGCGAATTTATCCGGGTAACGCAAAAGTTTGATCGGAACAAATATTGATTTTCTAAATGATTCGCATCTAAAAGTAATTTACTTTGTCTAATAACACATGCAGAATATCTTAAAATAATAAATAATTAAAATGAATCATAATTTATATAGATGTAAAAACGAATATTAATACTATATTTTTCAGAAGACTACAAACTTAAACAAAAAAATAATTAAAGATTTAAGAAATAAAACTGATTCCAAAAAATGTTGCAACAATGGCCACTTTTCGATATTTTAGAATGCAAAAATTGCTTCTCGATTCTCTACGCAACCACATTATTTATTTTGATTAAATCAATTGCAATCCGCGGAATAGCACGACACGTTTGCCTACTATTAATGCTTGCAGATTGTAACGAATCTGTAGGGTATCGAAATCTCGCTAATTAAACGTTTCGACGTTTGCAAGAGAAAACAGAAAACCTATTCAACACATTCTGATCAATCTTAAGTTCTCAAAATAGAAAAGGGAGGAGGACCAGCCTGCCTCATCATCATAGCAAAGGTACTTAATCCCTCCTCGTGATTATTGTTTTCCTGTCCGTTGCTCGAGTGCATACCGTTCTGTGAGCTGCTCGAGCTCTTGCTTTTGGCGCCGCTGGCGTGATTCCCGTGGCTCTGCAGATGTTTCTTCAGATGATCCTTCCTGTAGAAGGCTTTGCCGCACTCGGTACAGATTTGATTCTTGCTGCCCGAGTGGGTAACCATGTGACGGGCCAAGTGCTCGTTGCGCTTGAAGGATTTGCAGCAGCTGTTGCACTGATAAGGCCTGTCCTTGTTGTGGCCCTGCTTGTGTCTGTCCAGGTGTTCCTTGCGCTTGAGGCTAGCGCCGCAGATATCGCAAACATGCGGACGCTGCTTGTGATCCTCTAGATGCTCTTGCAGAGTTTCGCGGTCTTCAAAACGGTACGCGCACTCTGGACAGTGGTACACTAGCATACCTAAAATATTTCAGATTGAAAATTTGAAATTTAAGAAACTTTGATTAGTGCAATCAGTTGCTTTTATAAAGAATACTCACCATTTATACGCTGTGGTTCTAAATCATATTCAATTTTTGGTCTGACCTCCTGACAGTTGTGTATCGATGAATTATTGCTGTTGTCATCGTATTTGCAAACATATGGCAGGCCTGAACAGCGGGCCAAGTACTCTGAGGTCAATCTGAAGTCAATCTGCAGTGGATCTGTCATGGTTGCTGCATCAACTTTCTGAATGGTCTGAGTGCCAGAAGATTGATGAGAAATGGTTGGGCACATTTCTTTGTTGCCGCAATGGTTCTCATTCCTGTTCTCATCTGTTCGATGGATGGGTTGAATGACATGATGATTGGGATACGGATGATACGGTGTCATGTTTTGCGTGTGATGTATGTTTTCCGGAGGATATTTCACATTTCTAGGATCAAAAGCCATTTTCAATGTGATATCCTCCTTTGCTCTATTTGAAGAATAATTTCAACATCTGCAAACAAACAGGAAAAATTTACTGTAAGTATTTTTTTTTTTTGGAAAATATTAAATGATTAAAAAAGATTGTATGTACATCTGAATAATTTATTAATAAATCTTTTAATTTTTTTATTTATGAATAATGTAAGTATTACGAATAATAAATGTATATCACAAATAAGCACATTTCTTATCTAAAAATAATATTTATTTGTGTGAAGAGGCAAGATAAAAAATTTTTGACAAAATCAGATTACATTATAATGTATCATAAGAAAGCCATAATTTTATGTTTATTATACCCAGTGCAAGAGCATCATTTATAAACTTTCACTCAACTGCCTTAGCATCAGACATAGCATTTCAAATGTACATTTTCTCCAATTACATGCAAAGCTAAAAATAATATTAATATCTATTTATAGAGGAAACTAGAAGTGTTGTTTTGAAAGCACTTGTTTCTCAGCTTCTCATCTAGATACAAGTCAGTTATGTTAGTTTGTATAATTAAAGCTTACTGAATAAATCAACAACTCTGTAATGGATAAAAATTTGTCGCTATAATAAATAATTTTCAGACAAAAAATTGCTCAACACCTTTATTATCAATATTTTAGAAATCTTTTTTACTTAGAAGTAACGAAGTATAAAAAATGGCGCACGAATTAATCACGACTCAGAATACAATATATGACAACTCAACGTCATCATCTACCCACACGTCGAACGACAAAAAAAAATCAAGGTCCGATCGACATCAACTACGTATTTCGGCCAAACTCCGTCCCTTTAAACTCACCTTCCTCCGAATCGAAATCAAGAGTAAACAATCTTCCAAAAGCAAAAAAATCAGTCCTTATGTTTGCGAATAAAAAGACGACAGAGCCGATTAAAACAGAATAAAAAAACGAAAAACGTTTCTAATAGTCTTAATCACCTGACGATATCACTCTCGCCGAGTAGCAGCTCATCTCCGACCCTGCTGCTTGTAAATAAATCAAGGCGGGGACGTGGTAGTACGTCGCAGCTAAAAAAGGCCGATTTATCCGCGACAGTACTGTCTAATCGGGGAACTGACACGAGTCTTCGTCGGAAAAGGGCCAACGCACGGCTCTACGTGCGATCAATGGAAAATTTTCCTTCTCTCCCTCTCTCTCTCTCTCTTCTTCTTCTAGTTCCCGTCACTCTACTCTTGTATAGCCTCGTCCGCAGAGCAGCGAAATCTTGACAAAGGATCAACCGACACGGGGGGTCTCTAAGGTGTCTAATCATTAAAGTCGCCGTCGTTGTCTCCACCGGCCATCGCTCTCCCAACTTACTATTTCAATAACTCAACTGCTCTGCTATCGTCGACTTATGAAATTGCGATAAACAAGAAAAAATAATAACTCCGAATAACTGTCCCAAAAAAATCTCTCGCTACTTACAGCAAATACCTACTCGTAGACGACTTTCCACGAGAACACTACCTATACTGCGTTACGGAGCAGGTCAAGTGTGGACGGTCCGCAGGTGTCGCATAATATATACCGGGAAGTAAATTAAATATACTATAGATACAGTGTTCGCTCTCACCTCAGCTGGTCGTCGGCCTCCTGTATTAGGATCATGATGATGATGTCCACTAGGATTCTTTTCGGCCTATTTGTTTGTGTCTCGACCGGCCATCTTTGAATATATCAGCTGCTTTACTCTCTATACTCACGATGCTCACACTACGCACTGCACCTAACTCTCTTTCTCTTTCCTTCCTTGCAGTAATGCGACTACACTAACGTGCCGAAACGCGCATTCGGAAGTATCTCTCTCTCTCCCTGAGCGCTAGCCACCGTCTCTCTCCCTCTCTCTCACGCGCGCGCGCCGGCTGTTTTTCTTCTTCTACTCTCTCGAACGTCTCGTCGTCACATTCGTGTAATGCCTAATATACCTATGTTTATATTTGACAGTGGTTACACTTGTGTACCATAGGTAGCACTGCATCCCTATTATGATGCATACGGCGGGTGTTTTGGGATTAACGCGGCGGGCTTGAGCGCATGCGGACAAAGTGGAGGCCGATTTTTTTTGAGGAGTTATTTGATGACCTTATTGTGTTTGTTTGAGTAATCGAGTGATTTTGATAGTGGATTGCTTTGTAAGATTTGAAGTGATAATGTCGTTATTTTGATACGTTATTATTATTGTACGACTTATGGAGTGAGGCTTAATTGGATTTGCATATGTAATTAGATGTCGATATAAGAATTTGCATAGATTTATAATTGTATCTTATATTGATTATTACTTACCGCTGTATGTACAAATGTATGTACATACATACATTACGTATAATATGCGGGTTTGTACGCATAAGTATAATAATAATATTAGAAGAAATAATCAACCAAGATTTACAAAAAAAATTTTATGTGAATTAATTCAGAACAATAAGGTTCACTTACCCGATTTAATTTTTAAAGAACGTTGAACAGTCTCTTCATCATTGGTAGAGTTCTACATTGTACTTCGTACTAGTTATGAGAATTTAATAACTATAATTTAATCACTCTCATTGGATAATCCTCACTTATAAGTATTAGCTGTTCACTTTTTTCTCGTATAGATTATAAAACTAATTGAAAGCGGTATAAATATTAATTATATTAGATAATTAAAAACAATATAAATCCGTTTATTCTAATACAAATAATTGTTTTGCCTATTTCAGTATGAAAAATAAAAAAAACCATGCCAAATTTTTTAAATCACCTGTAGCTCAAAAAAAAAAAAATGAATATACTGTGTTGGTAATGCAGAGATTGACTTGTTCGTGAAATGTCATGTGTGTATCGCGTTATCGGTTATCTTTATTTTCGTCGACTTGTCACGTGAAACTGAGCACATAAACATGAAAAAATAATTTTAAAGATTTGCGATACTTGTAGCGAGAGAACCGTAGGCATGTTTTTCATCTTTTTGCGACAGCCGTGCTCGCGCGTTCCTTATAGTCACGAACGATTATACTTTCTGTTTTCCTGAGGTTATGTCATTTTAAACAATTTTTTTTCTTTAAAAAATCGGTTTCTTATCTCATACGTTTTGCTGATTATACTTTTCGCATTTTTGCGGCGTCTCGATTGTTAACATTACTGTGAATTTGGCCGACATTCAACCGCTAGTGTAGAAATACAAGAAATGTACTGCAAGATTGTACGTATAGGTACTCATTGTTTCTTTCTTTTGTTCAGGTAATGTTAAGAGGACCGAGAAAACGTCGCAAAATCTTGGTCCTTATTACCAGGAAAGGAAGAAGTTTTAAATTTCATCTCCACAATACATCGGGCCTCACTGAGAGATGAACGCAGTCATAGCCTTGTGTACTTTCTGTGAGATGCATGGCCCAAAAGTTATATTCACAACACAAACTTATAGAAGCTTCGATAATCAAAACACAGAAAAATTAAAGTTTTACGGGCCAAAGGAAGTTTTGAGACAGGCACAGGTTTTATTCTCTGAACTGCAACAGAATTGTGAAGGCTGTCACAGTTTGGGTAATCTTAAGTACTTGAGCAATGAACATGAGACAAGAACATCCTTTCTCTCTTCGCAACAATCCCTAATGCAGGACATTAGTGCTCTTCTCAAACATGCTTGTATAAGGTGAGTATCGTTTGATGTCTTAGGGAAATAAATATTTTATGAGTATGGAAATTATTTTAATCTATTGAAAAATTCTCTATTAGGAGTTTGAGTTGCGAAGTACATCCAGGAAAAGAGGGTGTTTGTTATTTTGGAGATGAGTCAAGAGGTCATGTTCTGAGTCATACTTTCTCTCTAAAAGATGCACAAGTGAGCTTTACTTTTTGAATAATTAATTTATAAAAATGAACTAGGATTGAGAAATAATTATTTAATGTAACCAAATTTTTCTTACAGGCTAGAGGCTTGCGCAGGTGGTGTAGCTTTATTGTTTTTATGCGTGATAAGCAATTTTTGCTTAATATATGGCCTTTTTTCGTTGATAATTTGAAAGAAATTATTAGAGAGTTACAAGATTTCGCTGAAAAGAAGTATAATGCTGAAGAAGCAGAATGTCCACAGCGAGTTGTTCGTTTAGCAACAGCAAATTGTGGACCAGGTCCACAATCTAATACTAATAACAAACAACCAAGAGCTCTGAGTGAAATTACCAATGAAAAACATGTATTTGTAAGGTAAATGAATTAATTTTTTTATGAAAATAAAAATATTTTCAAATGCATTGAAATTAAATAAAAAAAAATGTTGCAGAATTCATATGTGGTTTGTATGGATATTGAGTGCTGGAGCTAGACATTTTGTAGAAATATTACCAATGAGTCTACTGGATGACGAAGTTAATTTTAATTTGGAGCATAATTTAGGTAAACTATTCAATTATCAAACTGCTTTGAACAAAATAATGCAGTTTATAAAAGTAAAAGTTTCAACGCGTTTGTTTTAAATTTACAGAAACGGAAGAAGGCTTTACTTTGATCAATGCCAAATCACCTATTAATTTAAGTGTGGATTCGCGGATACCGGATTTTAACGAGATTTCAAACTTAAATCCTATGACAGTACTTAGAAATTTAAGACGAGCTCTTGGACATAATCAGTTTCGGCAAATTTTATACGCCGTTTTAATAGGTATACAAATTCTTGTCAGAGGTCCACCTCTACAAACCCTAGAATCTTTATATGGCTTGTGCTCACTTGTGCCAAGAGCATGTCAAAGGGTGAAAACTCATGCTCAGGAATATATGGATTCCAATATGTGTAATTTCATTAGTAAGTCGTTTTTTAAACAAAAATAGTTCAACCAAATCAATGAAGCCGAATTTTCATGTCTGTCCATCATTTGCAATTAATAGGTGTAGATACATCAGTTGCTGTGCCTTTACCTTGCAGTGAAGTCTGTAGACTTGACATTTTACCTGTTGAACATGTAGGAGATGACACAAGGACTCACGTTGTTAGATGGACAGGTGTGCTTCCATCGAAACTTCCGACTCTCTTAATTAAATTGGAGAAATCGCTTGACAATGAAAAATTGGTTGATTCTGTTCTGAAAGTACATTTTTCAACGCTGCAGGAAGAATGGTCAAAGTGTGTATAACAAAAATTTCTATCTATATATAAAGTGTCATTACTCATTGTACCTGACGACAGCGTTAAGACGAAAAAAAAATGTCTGTTTGCAGCATTGCGAAAGTTGTTCACGCTATGCACGGCCGAGGTCACCGAGGAGATTTAACAAGCTTAATGATAAGCTTAGGAGCTGGTCCTCAGGACAAAAAACTTTTGGATGCCTGGTCTATGGGTCTGCCATCGAATCCCGCGTAATTCAGCGACAGTCGCGTCTTTTTTTTTCTAGTATAATTAAACAGTATATTTACTGTTGAAAGATGATATTCACGGGGATATATATTTTTTGCGTAAATTTACCATGTGTTCAAGGTTGTGCTATTTTTTATTTATCCGTAAATTAAAATTTATAAGTACTGCGGCAAAGAAGAAGTCTATTTTATATATTGACGCAAAAGCGACATTAGGTATGAGCAGCGGACCTAAATAAATTATATTTGAAACACTGCAAACGCTCTCGTTATGTCTGCTCCAAAATCCTATACCCAAAGTTATGTAGCAGACAGCTTTTTAAATACCCTCACGCAGCCACATGATGCAGTAGCGCTCCCAAGCGCTCAGGTCGGCAAGTGTGGACGTCCTTTAAAAAAATGTTATTTTTCCTCTCGCATACTTATATATATATAAGATCCGCAACATCTCCGAAAATAGGTGTGCGCTATATGTATAGTAAACATGTATAATATATCTATATAGTCCATCCCTCTCCTTCTCTCGCGCTCAGTTGTTTTGGTGTAAACAACACACGAGCGCGCGCTTGCACCCACACAATCTCCCGCGTACTGCAGACACTTGTCGTCGTCGCGCACGTATAACAAAGGTATATATTTACGTACGTGACGGATTGTTGAGGCGGCACGCGAGCCTCGCACATACACATATATATATGCGCTCTCGCGAGAGTGAGTGGCAATCATCGCAGTGTGTCACGAGAAAATTTTCCTGCTTCTTTTCATTCGGGCTGTCGCCGTCCCTCGGTCAAGATCGTCGCAGTTCTCTCGCGCGTTCTCCAAAATCTATACTTTATCTCCACGAAATTTTGATAGGCAGAATAATACGCAAGCACCTATATCCATCAAGTTTGTACATATACATATATATATGATATTATAGATAAGGTACACGCACACACGCAGAGCTGTTATTTACTCTGCGCGCGCGAAAGTGAGAGGGAGATAGCGCGAGTCTTCGGGGAGTGTTGTCGGCGGCGCAGATATCGCGAAAGGAGAGCAGACGGCGGAGAAAGAGACGGCAGGCAGAGCGATATATAGTTCATCTGCAGTGTATGTTACACTACTCTAGTAGTGGGGAGTGTGCGAACAACGAGTAGAGCAAGACAAGGACAAGAAGAAGGCACAAGAGTCTATAATACACTGTTCGTCGAGACTGTCGAGAGAGAAAGAGAGAGAGGGCGAATCGAATCGCGAGTTCGGGTGTAAAATGGTGGTCGGCCGCCGCGAGTGCTGCGACTCGGCCGCTCATGTATACGTGGAACACTAACCCGCACACCATAAGCGACAGCAGCGGCAGTAGTAGCAGTATCAGGAGTATAAGCATCGGCGGCAAGGCCTCGACCAGCTGTAGTTGCAGGCGGGCAAGTGGCGATCAGACGACGGCAACAACGACATCAGGAGCAGCAGCAGCAGCAGCTCTATTCGGAGGCGGAGGAGGAGCAGACGACGGCAGCAGCGGCGGCGGCAGTGAGGACGAGGAGGAGTACCTGGTGCTGGCCGCGGCTCCGCCAGCTGCGACTCCATAGACGACGTTGCGCCGCGGCGCGACGAACCGCTGCAGCAGCCGGAGCAGTTGCCACAACGAGGCCCGCTACGGCAAATTTGCGAGCCGCTGGCCATCAGCACAGCGTAGACCAACAGCAGCCGAGGCTGCTCGGCCTCGTTAGGAGGCAGTCCGAGCCAGTGGCCGCGCTCGGCCCTATTGCCAGGATGGCCCACGCCGAGGTCAAACTGCAACATGGTGGAAAGAAGGGATGGTTGTTCAAGTGGACCAACTACCTCAAAGGTTACCAGCGGAGATGGTTCGTCCTGTCGGACGGACTGCTATCCTACTACAGGTATACAATACACCTAGCTGTCAACTCCTCTTTTACTGTATTTTTTTTCTTTCTACTATACTCCTATATGTCTGTGTCCTATCTCTCGTTCACGTATCGTTAAACGACGAGAGGACTAGTCTTCCACAGAGTTACTTTGACCTGTGTTCGATTGCCAGGGTGCCTACCTGCTGCTCTCTAACTGTCTACATATTATGTCCATATTTCTTTCCCTCTCTTTCTCTCTCTGGGTTTATTCCGAAGAGCGACAGCACGCTCCATGATATTGCAATTTTTGCTGTAAGCTTGTCATCCTGCAAGTACAGAGTTGCCTTTTACCTTTGTTCACTTTGATTATATGGATATTCTTGGATTTTGGCAAGCAATTGTCGTAGTCGAGTTTACTGCTCAGATGATGCAATTAAGAGCGTGGCGCCTTTTTGTGATTGTATATATTATTATTTTTATTATGACAGCAGCTGGTGTCTGTGCAAACTGTGCCAAAGATTTACTCTCCGAGCCTGATGTTGATTCTTGTCTATCTGGCATGAGAATTTATTTTAGAATGAAATTTTTTTAGATTCGGTGTGTTAAAGCGCTGTGTATTTAAGTTAATAATGCAGGAATTAATGCCATTCCAATTTGTAACCATCATTCTCCTGCATGATACTGCAGATTAGAGTTTGAAGCGCTTAAAACTTGTAATTTATTTTCTAAATAATGCCATTCAAGAGTAAATTTGTTTTAGTATAATTGTATTTTTAAAGTTCTAAAAAGATTGCAATATTATTGGGTGTAGCAAAATTACTTATTATATAATTTAAACTTTCAACTTCTGGGAAAATTTTCTCTGAGATGTGTCTGTTGTAAGGATATGTTTTTATTATGTGTTGGAGTGTACAGAAATCATTATGTAAAGCCAAGAGGTAAACATATTTTTGGTAGATAGTTGCCTTATGCCTGTTTCATTTTCCTATCACCAATAGGGTATCTATATTTACAAGAAGAAAGAGATTGATTAGCATATGAAAAGCATATGATAACGCATAAAGCAACATGCCTGATGCAAAGGAATTGGGTTAAATAGATTTGATAGTTTTTACTAAACGCTAATTTTTATTTCTATTTAAATATAATAAAATGATGCTAACAGTTAATTTTATCTTTTTTAAATAATATTTTTACGTTTTTAACCCACTATTGCAAAAAAAGTAAATGATCATTAAATACTACTACATAGCGCTATTTATAACAAAGCATTTGCGGTAATGGACAGATATTATGTTCAATCGAAGTAGCATTGACATTGAGCAATGCATCAAGCTTTTGCAAGCAATAGATAAGTCATAGCACAGAAAGAATTCTAGAGTACATATAGTGCAGTTGGTCTTATTGCAGATTGTATAAAAACAAATCCTATATTGATAATATACATAAATTTTGATTTGTTGACGTAGTGCAATTATAATTAATGGAATGCATTGAGTGACCTTCTATTTGACAAGTTAATACTCACCTTTCAGTATTAGATGAAAAATAACAGAAGTTAAAGTTGTGTAAATTTTTATCCTTAAAGAAGACATGCTCAAAGAATTTTTTCCACCGGTATCTCACATTTTTCATTTGTAACAGATTTGAGCCTTATGTTCTGCCTATGAACGGTTCCAACTATTTGACTCCAGCTGGGCAGTTTTAGGAATCGTTAAAGGCATTTGCTCATATCTAAAACTCATGTAAATAACACTCGCGCTCTTGATCAGCAAATTGTGTGACAGTTTAACAAGTGATTCATGCATGTATCTGTAGATTAAATTCTACATACATGCCATGTTATACATATACTTCGTACTAATTCTTGCCTTCTTTGTTGTACAGTCTGATACTTCTTTATTGATAATGATTGACAAAGAGACATGGATTAAAAATTATTGAAAGACTTAAGTTTTGAAAATGATATAATATATTTCAATTTATCATTCAATAATAAGGATAAAAAAATGTAAATGATGTAAAAAAAAATGTGAGTAAAAAGAAAATATAATTTTGGACTAAAAACAAAATGAAGATTTCTCAAGGTTATTGAAAATCTATTTATACCGGACTGACATTTAAACTCTAAAGAAACACATAAAGGTAGTCATCTTTATGGTCAGAACTTGTGCTAAATTTAAATTCTTTAATGTATATGTGCAGTATACTCTTGTCTTGAAATGTTAAAATTAATATTTAAATAAAAATATATTTATATACAGCTATGCAGATAAAGAAATCACTTACATTTTTTTAGATTCAAACTTATTATATGATATATCAAATATTTCAAAATTTAAGCTTTTTCATACTTTATAACATTAATACAATCCCTTATAATGATAGTAATTTAGTTAATATTAGAGTAACGTAGGATATTTAAAGCTAGACAAAATACTTATATTATATATATTTAAAAAAGGACAAAACATGAGCTTCCCAATAACTACAAGTATTTCATATCAACTGATTCAACTAAAATATTTTGACAATTTCGTAATAATATGATAATGGAAAAAAGTCACACTGCATGTCACTTCATCAACATTTATTGCTTTTACTTGGGTGCAAGCCTCTTTTAATTTATCTTTTTACATCCTTTTACTTTTATTTGTACAGTGTTTTTCTTTGAGTTTTCAAGTACTTTTACATAGCACCATCAATCAATTTTTTTACAAGAATATTATTGTTCAATGAATGTTTTCACAAGACAGTTATCTTGAAATATCAACATTTTTTTTTAAATGTGTTGTGAACCGTTTAGTGAATAAAAGAAAGTGGAAAATAGCAATATATATGTATACAAGGTGTGCTCTGCCAGTTGAGTAAAAGCACTTACATTTATTTTTATTCATTCGTAAAATTTTTTCACATGCATTACATCATACATACATCCTTTTAAGTCTTTATCATCACTGGGAGTGGATAGAATGTACCGGAAACTGATAGTTACAAGTCTTGATACTAACCAACAGTAAAAAGTAATTCATCTATATTTAACTTAGTTTATAAAAAAAAAGATGACATGCATTATTATAGTTTTGATCTGTGTCAATTGTTTTTCTATCCAAAACCAGTTTGAATCATCATTACTTTGTGTCCCTACTGTTTCTTATTAATTGATCTTAAAGCAGAAAAGAAAGTTTGCTTATACAACCAGATCGAATCATTGAATTGAAAACATGGTCCCCTTAAATCCCAAGTCTAAATTTAAACAAAACAAAAAAAAAAATTAATCTGCAAAGACAAGTCAATGATTTATTTTTTCTTGAAAATGCAAAATTTGACTCAGTGAACAAGGGTCTGTATTGTTTTTGTGGACTGTTTAGAGCTGAACCGACAGGGGGGCCAAAGATATCGACACGACGCAAGCGGAGGGCTGGCAGAGCCTCCGAGTAAGTAAAAAAAACAAAATCTGAAACACCGATTACCCTGACTTTCCTCTTTACAAAGGCATTTTTTCTTAACAACCAAAAAAAAAAACAATTTTTTAGATTTTCATTTCATTTTTTGACAGTCCTTATTATGCATATCATTTTACTAATGCGAACATTAATTTTTTGTGTTAATTTTCAAAGGAGATGCTAGTTTCAATTAATGAAATTTAGAATTACTAGAATTCTATTTTGTAAAAAAGTTAAATACAAAATCATTAACTATATTTGTGTTTTTTTTAAGTATCAGAGTTTGGTTTCATATCTGAATTCTAGTACTTCACAATTTAATCATGAAATCAGTATTCCTTTACAATTCTTATCTGTTCTTGTCTATTTATTTATAATTTTACTTATGTTCTACTTTTTTTTCAACTCTGTGCAAAGGTGAAGCATTGTTATGTCCTTTTATCCTATGTTCAATTAATTTGTTGTATTCTGTGCCATTCTTGTTCTTTTTGTAAATTTGGTCTATTTTGTTTGTGACGTTCCATTGACTTATAAAGTATTGAGTCTTACACAATATCACTTTGCACCTGCATTATTTTCTTAGAGTCATGTAGTTGCATAACACAATGTAAGACAAAATGTTGACCAGAATATCATGGATCGGAGATTTTAAGTAGACCTTTTATTATTAAAAGATTGTGTGTCATCTTACCTCCACTATGTAATTAACTTTTTCACCTTGCAAAAGTGTCACACAAGAATTCCAAATATTCAAACTAAGTACTATACCTGTAAGACCTATTATCATCTGTTGAACCGTTAGTTTATTTGTAAATTAAAGAAGCAGGAACCATTCGTTTTTTATTAACTGAATTTCAGCTATCTTGCTAAGTAAATCATATCTGTGATGCATATGCTTGAAACTTCGATGCAGAAGATGTAATTAATAATAGAAGGATATGAAATACCCTTATTTTTAAAATCTATGACTGTAGAAACATGCTCTCTGGAGAACATTGTACAACATCTCACGAGATTTTCATTTTTGAGTTACTTAGCTTAGGGTTTTAATCATGTAGACTTTTGATATTTGACTCCATAATCATTGTATTATTTTATATATGAAATTTATTTTGAATGATTTTTTACATCGTTTACTCAGTCATTGATCCAATAGATAGTTTTAGACAATTTCAGAATCAAGGGTATTCTGTATTCTTTCATTACATTCTTATTGTTATTTATAATCATTGAAAATATTGTTTCTTGCATGAGGGGAATGGGTCTTCTACCATTTCTACAAGAATATACAGCAATTATTACTAGCTGCTTATTGGGAGTCCAACGATGCTATTAATCTTTGCCATTGTACATGTGTAAATTTGAAAATTAATCAGTCTATTAGAAAGCAAGACTTTTAATAAAAGCTAAAACAGTGAGACAACACTGACGTAACTAAAATAAAAATATTCTATCATTGGTGCTGGGCAAAGGATGCTAATCATTTTGCTTTGTAGTACAAAGTATACTAATTCTCGAGCCACAAATTCACATGCGATATAACCAATGTGCATCAATCGAAAAAAAAAAGCCAATAAATGGGTGCTTTGCTGGTCTTAAGATGGCTAAGGAATTTACACATCGAAAACTCTCAGCTATTATAATCTTCTCTCTTTAAATGGCTCAAATCTCAGTTTTCAAAGTATCAAACAAATAAGCTAATTTGGTTGACCTGTTTAGGAATCCTGGCGAAATGTCTCACACCTGTCGAGGCACTATATCATTACACGGGGCCTTAATACACACAGTGGATGCCTGCACCTTTGTGGTGAGCAATGGAGGAACACAGACTTTTCACATAAAAGCAGCCACTGAGGTTGAACGACAAGAATGGGTCACAGCACTTGAACTGGCCAAAGCCAAGGCCATTCAAGCTATGGAGTCTGGTAAGCATTTGATATATATATTTTTTTATTTTACTTCTATTAGTTAATAAAAAAAAATCTATCTCAAAGTAGAACCAGGAATTATGAAATTAAATTAGCAACACTGACTCTCTGATACTTGCGTATTTAATTATAGTCGTTTTAATCAGATCTAAGTATGAAAAAAAAATTCAATTAGATTTAAGAAGAGATATGTAAATTAGCTCTTCATGATATCAATATTTCTCTATTAAAAAGATACGTGGTAAAATTTTCATTGTTGTAAAGGTACCGAATATTGCTCGTAATAAAGTTCAAGTGTCGAGTAGGTACAATCAGCAAATTAAATTTTTGCCAATCCCGATCGATAAAACGAAATTAATAAAAGCTTGATATCCCTACATGTACTATACACACGGTCATACTCAAGCCATTCCAGTTGCGCGCGCGCAAAAAAAAAAGACATGAAAGACTGCACTCACCCCGAGACCTGATTGTTAATATTGTCGCATTTGTATCAGAAGAAGAGGAGGATGAGTACCAAGACAACGACAATCAAAAGGGCGAACACGTTTCGACGATCAAGGACCTGACGGAGAGGCTTGAGACGCTGCAGAAGTGGAATGACATTTTGACGAAGAGGGGAACGATGCTTCAGCGGGCGCTCAACGACCTGGAGTCGCTCGAGACGATTTCCCCGGATCTGTCGGTCAAGATTAAGGCCGTCAACGAGAAGGTCACCCAGTTCAAAATCGCCGCCAACGCCATGATAAAAGTAATCGAGATTTACGGTCTTTTTGTATAACTTCCTATATAAGTATCCGAGAGACGTTTCTTAATTTACGGTTTTTCTTTATTATTTTCTGCTCGTAAAGTGCACTTCGCCGGTATTGTGCACACTGTTCTGGGATGTCGAAGACGACGGTAGCATTGAATTATCCATATAAAATTACTTTTGTTCTCGACTCCTGTTATGTAGTTGAAAGAAATGTTTTCCATGCGCGGCTGATTAAATTGTTTTCGTGCTCATCAATGCTTGATAAAAAATTAATCGCAGCGCGAGGGTCTCATTGTAAAAAAATCTTTTGATTATGTCTCGAAATTCGGCCTTGACCAATGATCAATTTTTCCTTTGCTCACGAAGTAAATTAAAGCCGGAATAAAGCTGACAATAAGAGACTTATTCGATTGTAGATCACGAATTTTGACGAAACATTGTAATCGATCAAAGTCATTAAGGTTGTTTTACTTCTCGTTGAAATCGTTAGTCTTTGAATCTTCGTACCGATCGATTGACTAACGCCTGAAACCTTTGATCATTTCAGTCGAGCGATGAGTACCTACAGCTGGCTCAGCAGCAGGAGCCTAAATGGAAGAAGATGCTGCAGCATGAACGGGACCAAAAGGTCCGAATAGAAAAGATGGTAGAACAACTCGCACGACAGCATTCACATCTCGAGGAGGCGGCGCAGCACGCGTTGCCAGCCGCGACACAGGCGCACAGACAGAGCCGTAAGCTTATTTTCACTTAATTTTCATCGGTTTATTAACCCGAAAAAAACCCGTGAAAAACCTGAGATGATAAGTATGTTAATTCTTCTTCTTTTTTTATTGGATCGTTCAAGACAGGAATGTATTTCTTATGGTCTTGTTAAGTTCGACTTTTTCTACTGCGCGTTTGCAGATTTTCAGAATAATCGATTTCTTGCAGCATGTAAAGTACTGAGTAATCATGTATGAACGGAACACGAGTTTATGTCTTTTCAACATGCATACAGAACTAAAACTTGCCAAGGAAATTTTACCAAATGATTAGTGTGTACATGTGATATCACGAATGTATAGGGAATTGTAGCTGTATAAGCTTTCATTTTAGATCTTTTCATCAGGAAATCTAGGTAGAGAAATAATGGAAATCTTTTAAAATATTTATTCTTCTCGTAGTACTTTTAAAACACAATTACTGTCAAAGTAGAGCATTGCGTAAAACGGATATTTTGAGAAAAATAAAGAAGCACAGTGAAAAAACTCAAACTCTTGAAAAGTTTCGCAATTTGAAATGCAGTTAAAAAATACCGTTTCTTTTTTCAACAGTTTGAAAAATGTTTATAATCGTTTTAAACCAACAATTTCATTTTGCGCTCCAATTGTTTGACCCCAACGGAAAAGCGTCGTGGGATGTGACACGTGTGAGTTCACTGGTAACGCGATTAAAATTCAAGTTTGGAAAATGTATTGTGTACCTAATTATCAATTAATTACACCTTTGTGTATGTAGCCACAGTCGCTTTTACGACACGTCCATAATGTTTTAACGGGGGTATATTTACTCTTTCTCCGAACTTTCGTGTGTACAAACATTTTTTATCTAATTATACCAAGTAACGCTGACTACCTGCATTCTATTCGCACACGTGCGACTATATACTTCTAGGGCTTTAAAGTGTTCTGCTTACACGAGAATGCCTTAATTGCTTAAAAAAGAGAAGAAAAAAAACATTGTTCATTATTCGCGCAATGCGAAAGTTCATCATTGAAAATCAATCATTCTCTTTCGAATATACGTTGCAAAACATTCCTTAATTGACTCTTGCTTCAATTGCGCCGACTTATTACCTAAGACATGCGAGTAAATCGAATATTTGTACGGATTGATAGAATTCAATTAAGTTCCTCGACTATTGTGGCTGTACTGTAAAAGTTTCGAGTCGATGTATTTTTCTGCCACTTATCGTTTGCTTATATTTTTGTATACAAATAATATCGTCTCTTCCGTCGAGTCGTACACACGCGATAACAGGATTATCCCTTTAAATCGGCTCAAAACAAACGAAACTGGCATATTAGTGTACAGCCGGTTAGTGTATAGCAACGAATCACAGCATAATATTATCTCATACGTTATGCTCGGCGAAGTCGTTATCCGCGAGGCTGCTTTCGAAAACAAACAAATAAACAAGGGGCCGCTGCGCTTCCACCCGCCTCTCTGACAAAATTGAAAAATCAATATGTCCGGTAGTTCTTGCCAATTTTTCGTCACTCTCTCGTTGGTATAGGCTGTCGTATACAAGGCACCTATTGTTCGCGAAGCATCGAAGCATGTTTTTATTGCAAATTAAATAAAATTTGATTATAGAAATTAATAAGCAGCTATAGTATACTCATAGAAAACATAATTAACGAGGAAAAATAATAAAATCTCGCCCCTTTAAACCAAAGCAGCAGTTCTGTACATCCTTCTGAAAAGTACTGCAGAAACTAACAGAAGATTCTGCAGATATAATATAATATATTATGAAAGTCGCAAAAATAGCGACACCCAAGTTCATCCGGTAACTAACCCGTTCTCATCTTTAAATCAGCGAGCGCATACCAGATGGCGATCGAACGGTTTTCCGGCACGCGCGATAGAGCCCCGCAACACGTACGATAGCTAGCCAGAATCGTGCCCGCATCTCTTTCTCGCGTGTGCGTCATCGCCGTCGCGAAATCCGCCCCTCCCTCCTCTCTCCTCCGAGAGATATCAACACACGCGCGCTCTCCGCGGGTTCGGAGAGTGAAAAAGGCGCGCACAGGTGGCCTTGCCTGTATCGTCTGTCTCGCTCTCTCTCCCTCTTCTATATATCTATATAGCCTCTAGTAGTCTCTCTGCAGCTGTTAGTGTAGCTGTAGCTCTCCGCCGCCGCGTGCGATAGTGCCCAGCAGTAGAGCAGCCCTCATCTCATCATCGCCCTCTCTCTCTCTTTCCTTCGTCGTGCGAATTAACCTTCTTTTCCTAGCCAGCTGCAGCAGCAGAGCAGCGAGTCCTCCTCCTCCTCCTCTTCGTTGGTGTGACTGCACAGACACATAGAGAGAGACACTCGTGTCGCTGCAGCAGAGGAAGGGATAGAGAGGGAGAGAGAGAGAGGTTGCATGCCAAATTACAGCCGTCGTCCAAGTCATCGCGGATATCGCGTCGTCTGTATATGTGCGTTATCTCGGAGGGGCTGCTGCTAGCGCGCGCTCTAGAGCAGCAGCTCAGTCTCGCTGCGACAGACAGGAGGAGGAGGAGGAGGTCTAAAACTGGAGCCAGCGACCGAAGTCGCCGAGGAAGCTTGCGAGGATCTCGGTTTCGACGACGAGCTTATTGCCCCGACCGAGGATCGCTTTCAAGGTTTTTCTCTCTATCTCTCTTTCTGTATCTTTCTATACCTATATCTCTCTCCCTCTCTTTCTCTCTGTCTGCTCCGTTCTGTCGCGCGTGAGCTGACTAGTCTTTCTCTCTCTCTCTCTCTCTCTCGCTTCCTCTCACGTCCGTGTTTATAGCGCTCTTCCAACGCGACCACATCCTTGAGGCCTTAATGATATGTCAGAAAATAGATTTGCCTCTTCCTTTCCGCTCTTTTTTTTCCCCCCTTATTTTCATCTACTGCTCAGGCTTTTCATGATGAAAAGTGTCAACGAGGGGGGATGAGACCTTCTTGGTTTCTGATGAGATTTGAGGTGTCGAAGCTTCAGGGATTAGTGTGAATGCCTGATTTGGCTGCAAGTGCTTAGAGTGGAATTATTCATTCACATGATGATGAGGTGATGCAGGAATTGGAAAAACTGTTGATTCATTGGCTTTGCATAGGCGTGTGGGTGTGTGTGTTCGAATTGATAATTTATTGCAGTTCTTAAAAAGTACTCGATGCTTTTGGAAAACGTTTATTGGTTAATTTTGAATTCCTGGTATTGATTTTAATTAGAATATACACAAGCTACAAAAATAAATTTGACATAACTTCTCTGCCATTGTCTTCCTTTGTGCTTATCATTGCAGTTAATGTTATCAGCTGACAAGCTGTAACTGATTGTTTATCTTTAGACTTTTTAATTATTAAAAAGCTTTTTTCTCTTGCAACTGTAGTCAAGACCTTAGTGAGATATTTATTCGCTTGCTGAATGTTCTTTTTTTTTTTAACTTTATGTAAATTTGTTTTGAAAAAAGGTACAGAGAATTGTTCTGTGCAATTTAAAAGATTAATGATTAATGATACAATAAAATGCTGCTGTCAGGATAAAAATGTTCTGCCTCTATTGAAACTTTTTGTTAACATTCTTGTGCTCTAGAGGCTAAAATACTCCATCTTTGTCTGTTTGGCTTTCGCTGCTATTGCTAGTTTTCCCTGCCAGTTTTCTTGAGCATTACAGTTGATATCTATAATTATTCGCGAGGGCACGTGAGTCAACGCGAAACGCCAATATCTATCGCGATTACTGCTTATTTAATGGCATTTTTGAAAGAGCAATTTGCATCTTTGACCGTTGCTCCGAATTTGCATCTGTCTGCTTTGTTTCCTTATCAGCTAATGTTGTCATTTTTCCCATGTATTTCATTGAACTTCTAATGCTATCTTATGGAAAAGTAATCTCTTTATGTAATAGACAATAAACGGTTCTTCCAAGTGAAAGAAACAAAATCAGCAAAGTTGATGTTCTAAATGCATCTGAGTCATGCGTAGCCATGTTTTTATCAAAGAGATAAAAAAAAAACGAATTTATCAGGTATTCATGATGAGTAGTATAAATATGTCAGGTGCATGCATAAACATTAACAATGAAACATGACTTCAGAGAGGAAAAACTGCAAATATTATTTTATTTGATTCAGTATCACAGTTTCTCTACCCACGTTTTTTATGTCTTCTTGTTTTTCCTTCAACTTCTTGAATTGGAGTTGTTCTTGTGCAAGAAGTGTACTCTTGCAGCGCAGTCAAGTCTTACCTTATACTTTTCCTTTTAAGGAAAAGTGAACTAACTCACTTGGCATTAGCATCATTAGTAGGATTGGCTAAATGATTGAAAGTACATATTGAAAATGTCAATGCAGATGTGCATTAAGATAAAAATCGCGAATGGACCTTGATAAAGATTTTGTGCAGTGAAAAGAAATCATTGAATGGTTTCTTTTTTTTTATTATATAGCTTTAATGTCTATAGTTCGTCTGTCATCCGTAGAATTAACCCGATTAATTATAAATAAGTAGACAGATTAGATAATGAACTTCATTGCCATCATGAGTCTATATTTAGACGTGACCTGTAAACTCTAGCTTTCCAGAAAAATATTGCAAGCCCGCGTATATACTTGAATCGGAAATCCCCGAAAAGATAATATTACAGTAAAAGCAAAAGTCTGTTCTCAACTAATCCGTCGTTTTTTCTAGACGCAGTGGTTAACACGTCGCCGAGCGAGGACGACGAGGACAACGTCGAGTTCTACGATGCACAGGAGTCGGACACGTTCACCCTGAGCGTACCAGGCGAAGAGGGCATCGACTCGCTGGAGCGAGCCGAGCGCGAGCGCGAGCGCACTGACTCCCAGGGCAGCGACGATGGCTCGAGCTCCGAAGGTGACCCGACGCCGCTCTCCAGTGCCGACCCGACGCGCTCTGACTCCTACCTCATTGTGACCGAGAACAACACGGCCCAACAGTCAGCCGCCAGTCTCACCGAAGTCGACAGCGTGAGTCCGCCACACCTAGCACTAACTCCTTCCACTATGTTTTGTATACTAACTTTTTACTTGTGTACGAGCAGCTTGTTTATGCTCGCTGTATGTGTATATTGTATTCGCGAAGAAAAGCCGTTACAGTGTATATACATTTTGCACTGTGTCTCTAGAACACTGTGATTGCGTTTTGCGTTTGGTGTGTATATTCACTGCTTGGTACACGGTCATTTGCCGTTACCACTCTAGTGACATATTAATGTACAAACGTTCGTTCAAGACTGCATTCATCAGGTTGAATTTTTAATTATCGCTTAGGTACGCCAGAAAGCTCCATTCTCCCCTACATACATACATGGAGAGAAAATGGTAATCATTTCTATAAATTCATATGAATCTCTTTCCATCAAGTATTTTGAACGATTAGTCTGACATTGCGTTATTTATAGTTTTATTATTGTCAATTTTTCTTTTAATGCATGAACGCATGAACGATTTTTTAACGAACTTGCATGAGTTCTGAAGTTTAGATGGCTTTGTATTTTTTATCATTACATAGTTGCGAAAAATAAAAACTTGTAGAATAATAACCTTAACAAAAAGACTGCCGCTTTATTCGTATTCACCAGTTGGAGAAATACTTATTCATACGAGTTTATTTTATCAGTTATTAAAAAATTGTGAAATGAATGAAAGATTTATAAAAACACAGTATCTGGATTAAAACAGAGTGATGAGATACATTTCAACAATTATAAGGCATATGCATGGGTCATAACGAAATGAAATTACCAATGCAAGTTCCTTATTGTAAATTAAAGAGAATGTTTAAGTCACATAAAATTTGAGACATCAAAAAAGATCATTCTTTGCGTAAAATACAATCTCGTCATTTTTTAAGTGATCTCGTAGATATAAATGCTGACTCAATAGTCTGTTATCTTTTTATAAACCAGTTCAGACAAATTATTTTGCTGTATCATTTTTAAAACTTTTCTTTTAATCTTTTCCGTAAATCTAATTTCTGTAAATCACTTGCATGCCGCAACGCCTCCTTTTTCTGAGGATACGAAAAATTGCCTATAATTATTAAAACATTTCACATCTAAATTCTGTCATTTAAAAAAAAACTTTCGAATAATCAATATCTGAAATTTAGCATGATCAACGAATATTCTAGCTGCATTGCCTGTAAAGAACTCGAGATCATCACTACTCTGTCGCGTTTTTTTCTTCATTACAAAGCGTTTTCACTATTAAATCAATCTTTTGCGCACATTTTACCGTCACCTCTCCCACAGACATAAAGAAAAATAATAACTAACTATTTTTCACTAACAGACGGCTTGGCAGTCGAACAATGGCAGCGGCGGCGTGTCCGGGCTGAACGCCGGGGGTGGCCAGTCCGGCACCGTGTCGAAGCGGAAGCGCAGGACCCGCGTACCCGACAAGCCCAACTATCCGCTAAACCTCTGGAGCATCATGAAGAACTGCATCGGCAAGGAGTTGTCCAAGATACCGATGCCTGTCAACTTCTCCGAGCCGCTCAGTATGCTTCAGCGGCTTACAGAGGACTACGAGTACGCGGAGATCCTCGATCGGTGAGTCATGCAAAAAGAGCTCGTCAAGCTTATAAAACTTAAAGTGAAAGTGAAACTTATAATTTGATTTCAATTACTTTTTTACTACACAGGGCGGCCGAGTGCACGGATAGCTACGAGCAAATGGCCTACGTTGCGGCGTTCACGGTATCGAGCTATTCGACCACGGCTTCACGGACTGGCAAACCCTTCAATCCGCTACTAGGCGAGACGTACGAATGCGACCGTACGGACGACTTGGGTTGGCGCGCCGTATCCGAGCAAGTTAGCCATCACCCACCGATGGTGGCACAGTTTTGCGAGGGTAGAAACTGGCGCTGCTGGCAAGAGTTTACCATGGCCTCTAAATTCCGCGGAAAGTATCTTCAGGTGAGGACCAGACCTTGAGCTTTTAACATGAAACGTAAGGACGTCCGCGAATACTCGTGTCATAGACTGTTAAAATGATATACACAATGATCTTAAAAAAAAAACAAAAAAAAACGATTGTCTCTGTTGCATAAACTTAGTCATTAATCAAAGTGTAATACATAATAAATACTGAACGTTACATTTTTTAAAATGACATTGAAACTATACGTAATGACTTCCATTGTGTATTTTTTAGAAGTCATATCTAGCGATGACTGATAAATCACACACGAGATCAGCGCTGATATTAATGGAATAGAAAATTAATAAATGCGCGATGTGATAATGAGAACTGAACTCAAAGTAGTAGTCATTTAAAAATGCTCTGCATGATAAATGTTTGATATAAATACATTTAATTAATTTCAATGCTAATCCTATTCTACAGGTAATCCCTCTGGGCACAGCTCATTTAGAGTTCAACGGTGGCCAGCATCACTACACGTGGCGCAAGGTCACGACAACGGTGCACAATATAATCGTAGGAAAGCTGTGGGTCGACCAGAGCGGCGACATGGACATTGTAAATCACAAGCAGGGTATCAAGTGCCATCTCAAGTACATACCCTATTCGTACTTCTCGCGAGACAGCCAGCGCAAGGTCAAGGGTGTGGTGATGAACTCGAACAAGGAGGTCAAATGGGTTGTGCAAGGCAACTGGGATTCCAAGATCGAGATCGCGCCAGTTATCAGTACTTCCGGCACACCCGACAATCCGGTCTACAAGACTGGATCGTACACTTGCGCCTGGAAGCGGCGTCTGCCTCCGTAAGTTAACTTTTTTCGTCTATAGCTTACAAAGATTCATCCAGTTTTGAAAGTAAAAAAAGGACGTAACTTAATGAATAACAGTCGTTTGAGATCAATATTGACATTAAAACGTTCACATAAAAAGTTTGAGTTATTAACAACTTTGTAACTGTTTATGTAAATGTTGATGTACCTCTTAATTCTTAAATAACGCGGTACTTAATGGAAGTGTACATAACGTTTATTCGTGATATTTACAGTGCTTATTGATTATCTGGCTTGTTCCAGTTTTAATTTATTATACATGCAGTATAGACCGGTGCTTTTAACCGGGTACTAAGTTAAATATAATTAGTCGTGTTTGCAGAAACATTGATATTTACAATAATTGCTTTTTTATTTAAGTGTTTTAACTGAATATGAACCATCAAAGCTTACCAAATAACCTCATTTGTAAATTATCGTTCTTTTTTAAATGAAACTATTTCTCGCTTTTGATTACAGAGATGACTGCGAGAAGTACTATAACTTCACGGAATTAGCTTGTCAGCTGAATGAGCCAGAGGAAGGAGTGGCTCCAACGGACTCGCGCCTCAGACCCGATCAAAGATTAATGGAGAACGGACTGTGGGATGAAGCTAATGCAGAGAAGCTGCGGTTGGAAGAAAAGCAAAGGGCCGTGAGAAGGGCTCGCGAAAATGATGCCGAGAAGTCGGCTTCGCAAGGTGAGCCAAACATTATTAATCTTTGAATTGAACATATTAAATATTGATCGCAACTTATGTTTGGAAACCCTTTATTTATACAGGATTACCTTATTCTGCGTACGAACCATTGTGGTTTAAGAAGCAAGAGGATCCGTACACGGATAGCCTTTGTCACATGTACAATGGCGAGTACTGGGGCTGCAAGAATAAGCAGGATTGGTCGCGATGTCCGAACATTTTTTAGTTTTCCTATGGTTAATCTACATGTGAACGTGAATTAATTAGCATCTCTGTCATTTGGTTTACCAACTCTCGATCGACAAAAATCTCGATGAAAGAAAATTAATGTATCGAGAGAATGATGAGATGGAGAGTATGAATGAGCATGATGGAGAGATGAAATGAATGTGGTTAAACATTGCTTTAATCAAAGGCGAGTCAATAATGGGCTAATTCTTCCAAAGTTTATATAAAAAGATGTGAAAAATAAGATAATTAGGACATTCTCTTCTATACACTATAATATTGAAAATACTTACACACGAAGCTTCGATGTTGTTTTTTGTACAATAACCGAAAACATTCTTTTCCACTTGCCAAGACTCATATCTCTTTTGTTACGATTCTTTATTTCCTGCAAACGGACAAGCTAATGCTAAAGCGTACCTTTTGCACGCTTTAGTAGCGATTATTTTAAAAAATATAACAAAATATAAGGAAGCCTACTTGATTGCGCCAAGTGCGAAAGATTTATTTTTATAGCAGATAAAAAAAAATAACATTACGCTGCAAGATTCTACGATATTATGAAAAAAACGCGTACGCTAATTCTTTGAACTAAGATTCTCTTTTATGCGTTTTCTTAATTACAAACGTTCCAGTGCGAAAAAGGACTTCGCGATCCATATCAACCATGGATAGTGAGAACGCATATAAACAAAAATAAAAAGTAGCTATGAATGTCTCATTACTGCTGCGAGAATCGTTGTACAGGATGTTGATGATATCGGGGATAATTCTATGAATATTTAGCGTTCGATTTTTAAAACCGCGCCAATAATATTGCAGCTCTGCTATTGGAATCAGAAGCTATAGTGCTTTGACTTTTCTTTAGAACAAATTATTATTTATTTTTAAATTAATGGATTATCGCTCGAATAATTATCGTCATACAAGTGCCGTTTTTCATAAATCTTTAAAAAGATGATTTATTTGTATATTGAGTACAAAAAAATCATTCATATTAACTTACTTTTGATAAATTTGTAATCATTGCTAATAAAAGAACGAGTTACTAAAGATTATAGATTTATTTTTACAGGAACGATTGTTTAAGCGAATCGCCGATCTTTAAACTCAGCAGCCTTTTTATTCGAAATTTGTAGTGTGATTTTTACGGGAAGTAATATTTTATATTAATATATAAAATCATTCGAACTTTTTATTAGATTTTTATATGAATATTTTATTTTCTACTGCAAAGTCAGAGTCTTTCCATTCTTATTCCAAAAACAGGTTGGTCAAAATATAAACGTTATGAAAAAAAAAAAAAAAAACTTAACTACTGAACGGTGGATGAGCTTCCAAACTCTTTGTTTAGGAAAGCTTTTTGAGCTTTATAATAAATTAATGAGAATTTTTTCCTGTCCATAAAGTACATTTGTTAATAAATAATATATATAAAAGTCTTGCGATTTATAAATATATATAATATAATAAACACGTACGTTGATATTATGTAAACAAACACATTGTATATCAAGAAATTTATAAGTCTATGAAGATTGTTTCGCTGAGCTACAAAAATAAATAAATAAGAACGTGAATTATAATCTAGGTAAACACGATGCATGTCAAAGGCTCGTTATAAAAAAGTACACTGCACATACTAGATCAATAATTGTTGGACGAAACAATCTATTTGCAAGGCAAACATTTACAAAATACACCAATTGTTACATTATATCTCAGGCTGTATTATAATTTTAATAGTCGATAAGAATTTAAAGATTATATCTGTACACATAACATAGATATGAAATTATTATATATAATATAATAAAAATATAATATAATTTTAAAGATTTCAGTTGTGGGTAGGCGAAAGCAACAAAAACTTTTTTTGAAAAATTTAAAAACGCTTGTACATTATAGCTACGGTTTGTTCAATGAAAAAAGGATGCATTTTTCCTAAGTGTGAATATTATTTCAGCGTAATGTAAACGACAAAATGCGCGGTATGCTATATAACAACACGAACAACAAAAGAAAACGAATTCACATAATACACGAGGAACTCTTGCTCGGAACATTGCTGGATACGATGTTTGTGCGGCGAAGATAAGATAAAATTGTGTACGTTACTCGGAAAAAGCAATTACTGCGTTGAGAGTTCCTAAGATATAAAGTAATACCGTATCCGCTGATCTGTAGTGCCTGTCATTTTATATTAACGAAATAACAGATTTAATGACAGAGAGAAAATATCATTTATTGAGATACTGTAAGTATTGTAATATATCCATTGATTTTTCCAATGTAAACATGAAAGAACGAAAGAGTGAGAGAGAAAGAGTGCGCGTGAGCGAGGGAGAGAATGAATGAAAGTGAGAAAAATACATTTTAAGTTAAATAAAATTTAAGTTAGACACGCGATCGATGAAATTCAATATTTATTCACGATATGACGAGAATAGATGATTTATCGATCGTAACTCGACTTTTATTTTAATACACGATGGCGATAATAAAACGAAAATTTGAATGAATTAGTTTGTATAGAACGAAATGGAAAGTGTATGCAGAAAATAAAGATTAAAAATCGTCAGTCTAACAATGTTACTTTTTTCATTTGTATATTTAGTGTATTTCTATCCTATATCACTTGGTAAACCCCTTAATTAGGTAAAATTATTGATCGTTTGATTATAATATACTACTGAGATTTTAAAATGTAGAGTTTTCGCGCTTAACAGTGACCCCTTTCGTTTTCATTTTGTATTAACCACCATCAAAAAGTCTAACCTCTTTTCCAGAGCAATAGAGGATATAAAATGGTATCATGATAACAGTAGAATGTGTTTGTATACAATACTTCAAAATTGATCGTTAAATTTACTGTGAGTATATCTATTTGGATGATTGTTGAAATTTTTCATAAGCCAGTCTTTTAATTGTTTGTTCGCGTAAATAACATGTCCAATAATAATAATAAATCTTATCTTTGCAGCGCTAGGTTATCAAAACAAAAATACATTCCATTTTTCCTGTATAGTAATTTATATACATATAAATATACGTAAGAAATCATGGTGTGCGTACCTTGTGTAATTGTACCTGTTTTACTACTTATCTTCCGATTCCTCATTCAACCAATTCTAATGAAATTCTGGTACAGAGGAAAGAAGGACGGAGAAAACAAAGAAGCTCCTGAACTAGTCAAAGAGTGTAAAAACGGTGTTTGCACTTTGTCATGGAAATCAAATAAAACTGATGCAAAGAAGACAGAATAATAAATATAAATAGGTGAATTGTTATGTCTTTGTATGTTTCTGACAACAAATTTTAGAGATGTATACGATTACGTTATAATTCTGGTGCAATATTAGTATTTAAATTTAAAAAATTGCTTGCTATCACAAGCTTTAACTACTTCATTTAACATTCATCAAAGTAATGGATTAGAATTTTTTATTGTATAATGAAAGAAAATGTACCTAAACTGTAAAACATGTTCTTATTTATGTAAATTATTCTAAACTGTATAATTATTGATTCTGACAAATATAGAATAATTCTGGAAAATAAAGAATAATAAAGAAAACAAGAACTTTCAAATGATTTTTATTTATAAACAATTTATTTAAAAGGTACTCTTATCTTTATAAACTTTATTGATGACACAGTCAGTTTTATGCTCTAAGAAAAAAACATCTCTTCTAATTAAAGTAGAGCAAGTTATAAAGCAATACAAAATCAACGTATGATCAATCCATACACATATCTCTGTACAGTCTCACATTCTGTTTATCGATCAATGAACATGCATTATAATGAAGTAATGAAAATATAGATCTTTGTCGGTTTACCATAAAATTATTTCTTTACGAAAATACTGTATAGATCGATAACTGTCTTATGATATATAATGTAGGTGTAAAAATGTCGCTCAAAAACATAAAAAAATATTTTCAAGAAATTCCTATCTATAGCGTATGATTAAAGTGTTGGAATGGCACACTCTCAGTGAATGGCTCTAAGTTCAACTTCGAAATTAAGTTGGCTGTTTGGTGGGATAACTGGAGGGGATCCCTTAGCACCATAACTGTAAAAAAATTTATGATTTTTAAAATCAGAGGTTTTTTGTTAAAATAAATATCAAGTAATAACTTACGCCATATTGGGAGGGATGGTCAAGCGCCTCTTTCCTCCAACTTTCATTCCAGCGATGCCAACATCCCATCCTTTGATTACTTCACCCTTTCCAAGCCTAAATTTGAAACCTTCACCTTGTTGAGTTTGATCGAACTTCTTGCCATTCTTCAATTTACCAATGTAATATACAGAAACGAATTTGCCTAATTTAGCTGGGGCGCCTTCTCCTACTTTGAGGTCTTCTACTTGAACTCCACCTTCAACTGTTCTCTTCTTCTGTTGTTGTTGTTCAGGCTTTTCCTCAGTCTTGCTGTTGTCTTTGTTTTTCTTTTGTTTTCCCTGATCTTTCTCTGGCTTGTTATCTGATTTGCCATTGACAAGTTTTTCCTTTCCTTTTTTGCTTTGATTCTGTTGGCTTTGGTTTTGTTCTTTCTGCTGATTTTGTTTTAGTTGCTGCTGCTTCTGCTTCTGCTGTTTTTTAGTAAGAGTTACTGGCACTGGCTCTTCCTCTTCTTCTTCATCATCTTCATCATCATCACTCTCATCTTCATCATCATCATCATCTTCGCCATCCAAATCATCATCAGAGTCATCGGAGTCATCTTCATTCAAGCCTAAGCCATTTTCTTCATCATCATCATCATCATCATCGGAATCAGTTTCATCGTCATCATCTTCGTCCATCTCAACCTTGGGTTTTTTTGTTGATTTTTTGGCATTGTTCTCTTTTGGGGAAGTCTGTGCTTTCCTCTTCTTTACTCCATCTAAAGCTGGGATCATTCCATCGCATTCAAATGCATCTTCCTCATCGAAATCATCCATCTCATCAAAGCCTTCCTCTTCTGGGACCAAGTAGCCAGTAAGGTGAACGTGACCATCACCATTGCATGTGAAGGCAATGTTTGTTCCTTCTTGGAAGTTCAGATCCAAAGGCACTTGCCATATCGATCCCTTCTTTAATGTGCACAGTAGGTAGTTTCGGTTATCATAACATATCATCACCTGCACCAGACCGTCACCTAAACAGTTCAAATTAATCAATAAATACTGACAGAAAAATTTGTTTTATAAAAAAAAGTTTATCTCACAACTTTAGAAAGAAAAATTTAATCTTGTACACATTATTTCCTGCAAGATTTTAGAAGTTTTACTCATTATCACAGTACTGTGAAACTAAGCCCAAGTAAAAGTAAATAAGAAGTCAAAAGTGCCAAAAAATCCATCATTTCACGTGCAAGCGTCAAAAAATCGAAAAACGAATCGAGAAACGAACGATCGACGATCAACAGAAAGAGCCTAACGTACGAAAAAAAAAAATTCAAAATCAACAAGCACATAATACAGATGAAAGCGCTGACTTACTGGCGGTGGACGCATCTAAACTGGCCATGGACATGTGAAACGCTCTTTCCACGGTCTGCGTGTACCGCTTGTTCGGTTCCATAATAAGTCCTGCAATAATAAAATTCATTACCGATCACACGACAGCTCGAATAATCATCATAAAATATTGAGAAGTCCGAGCCCACATGTTCTTCGCCGCCATTCCACACGTGTTCTCCCAACGTTGTCTTGGCGGCACGTCTTGCCGGCCTCGAATTTATCATGAATTTCTTTTAAAAATTTCGTTCCAACTTACCCCAAAACATGGTGACGGCTTTTTTTCGTTGACGGGATGAAGAAAGAAAAGAAAAAAAACGGAGTCTTCTTGACGTCCCGGCAAAATTCGCTTGATCGAGATTTGGCACCACGTTATTTGAGAGCGCGGCTCTTTCTGTCGCTCTCCGACGAACGAACGGATGGGCTGATAGCAGCGCTACCACATGTGCTGATGTGCTAGCGAATTTTTCGTCCAGTGTTGCAGGAAATTACGTAGAGGGGGTTGATCGTTTTTTTGAACGATGTGCTTCATTGGACAACATTTGGCGCTGATGCTGTTTGATTTTGTTCGTTAGTTGGACAATTTTGCTTCTTGGAAGGTTAGCTGGATTTGTTGTAATTTTCTAGTGGGTGTTTACGCGCAGTTTTAATGACAACAGGTGGATCTGTGGTTCTTTTTTTGCAACCTGATTTTTGTGTTCAGCGAGTATTACCTATTTCTTAGCGACAAAACGGCAAAATGACTGCGTGGATTTCTGTGGATGACAGGTAGTTATTGTATTTTTTATGTGCTAACCTTTTCTTGTTACAATTACATAAATAAGTACCATAAGATTTACTGTCTTACACATTGTAATTATGATTTTTAGGATCAAACATGGACTGAAAATAATTGACCAAATAGAAAACAGTAAGCTTCGTCTGCTTGTCAATAGAATTTGCCAGAGTCTACAGTCTGGTATCAGCGAAAATATTTTCAATGCAGAGGAAGAAGAGAAGCTTTTGGTTTCCTTGAGCTTGGAAAAGACTGATCTCGCCATACTGTTACAAACTATAACTTCAATTTACATGCAAGCTGCCTTTCACCTTGTCAAACCAAATGTCGTAGAAACATCAATGAAGGAACTGTTTTCCATCGGAGATGACAAAGTTGCCATTCTGTCTCACGCATGGATTACTCATGCCGAGGGAATTGTCAATGCATTAAAACACAAGTCCATTTTTCCAAGACAGGTGAAAATTGAAATTGGTCGTAAAAGTAACATTAAAAAAATTACTTTTATTAACAGTATGATTACAATTTCTTGGTGTAACAGGTTACAGACGTAAGTTGGAGTGTCGATGTCAAAGCAGCTTCAACAGCAGCAGCCAAGGAAGCAAAGCCAGTGGCAAAACTCCAATTGAGTTTCGGGGGTTCTGAAAATTCTAAACTTACCGTAGAAATGAACAAGACTCAACTGTGGGATCTGTATCACAAATTAGATGACATTCAGTCTCAGCTTGACTCGCTGAAGTGAGTTTTTCCTGAATTTCATTTTACAATTTCGAATTTCTCTCAAAAAATCTTTTACATATCAAACTTTGCTTACTTCCCTTTCTTTCAGAAAAGAAAAATAATAATTCGCATCCAAAGGACAAAGCTTCATCGCTCTAAGTCTCCTTGACGTTCTCGTAGCTTTTCGCCGGCGGCGGCGGCGTGACGCCCCGTCTACCAATTCGCTCGTAGAGATGGGGACTTCGATTTGGTAGGACACTGCAAATGCTCTCAGGAGCAGACAGGAAGTTCGGATTAGCGTAACTCAGGTCGATCTTCGCCGGGCCGGGAGCGTATCGATCGTTAACACCGATTGCACCGCTATCAATGATCCCGTTGCTGTTGGAGCCATTCCTCTTTCTCTCTGATGAGGGAAGAGTCTCGAGGAAGGCGGGTATCTTGCGAGTGCAGAGACGCGTTTTGCAGACTACCACGACGACGACAAGGATCAAGAGAAAGAGGACGGTCGAGGTAACCGCGCCAACCAGCCAGCCGAGCTGTTGATCTGTAAATATGGAAGATGTGCGAGATTCGTTATAGTGAATCTCGTTGGATTATAATTTATCGAACTTTATTTAGATATCAGTAGAATATCCATATCTAAATAAAGTAATAGTTTTGTATCATATTTGTTGATATTTTGAGAAAATTAATAAATCAGAATTGTTTACAAACCAGGAGAGTTATTCATCAACAAAATTGAGGCGGAGCCTAATTCTGCCTGTACGTGCGAATTGTTCACGAGAAACTCGCACTCCCACTCGCCAAAATCGTGATCGTCTGGTGTAAACTGAAGACTACAGACACCCGTCGTATGATTCATCGTGACGGTGTACCTGAAATATATTCGTAGTTTTTAAAGATTGTTTTCAAACGTCAATTTTAATTTATTTGCACAGCTACGCAAAGTGTTGTCTCTATTGTCTGAGGATTTTCCAACTTGTCTTACTTCTTTTTCCTCGTAGAGTTGACGACCTCGGACAATCGCAATTCCGTCTCGTGCAGCCAGAAGCACTGGGCGTCCGGCGTCGTGAGGCCCGTTTTGCAAGCCAGATTCACCATCTGATGTGGCACGCCCCAAACCGTGACGGTGATGGGCTCTGAAAGTTTTTCGAGAAACTCGTTGACGCACACGTCTTGGGTTATTCTAGGATTATCTTTTTACTAAGAAGCACAAACCTTGGACACGATTGTCCCTGTCACCAGATAGAACACAGTTCTCCTCTCATAGTGAGAACACGTAGTCGATGTCAATAAGCTCAAGCGGAGTGATGGATTTCTTTACGAGTCAGGATAGGAAAAGGATGAGAAAAGTTGGTCGTGATTTTTTTTGTATCATAGATAAAGAAACTCGTTGAAAAACAATCAAAAGATATTTTTTATTCAATGATTGATTTTTTTTTATATTTCTATTGAAATCAGAGAAAAATTGTTGTATGTAAAAGTAAAGGGTGAACAGTTCAGCTGACGCCGGTGATATCGTGCTCAAAACATAAAAGGTTACACAGAGGAGGAACAAACAGGTCGACGTATGATATGAAAAATATAATTTTATTTTCACTTTCTTTTATTCATTTTTTTTTTAGCTCATCTCGTATCTCTCTCTCCGTCTCTATAGGAATCTTCACACATAATCTTACAATGAAACACGACTAATAAAGCTACACGTAAGCACACACAGCGTAGAGGTTCGACGACAAAAATATTTTTGCAATGCGTCAATGCTCGTGTGCAGGTGATAGGTATAATGACGAATGCACGGATATACATGATTCACTCGTTTTTCGTTGTTTCTCGCGCTTCGGAATGAAGTAATCGTGCGATTTTCCGCGCTTTTCTCGAACAGTCCGCGCATCGGAGAAAAAGCGGGAAAAAAATTGATATAACGAAAATATGATATGTACCAATCTTTTCTTGCGCAAACGATCGCTCTATCTATTCTACGATTAAAACTATATATGCATGTGCACGTATACTTTATATACGAAGTCAATGCTTTCGTCCTCTTTGTACGCGTGGGCACATTATTGCAATATTACAGAGTCGGCGACTTCTGAAGGAGGCGGACCGACGAGATCGCGAGCCTTGAATAAAACCGTTCCTTCGTGTCTGTTACTTTTGTTTTTAAGGATGAAAAGTGACGCACGAAGAGAAGTATTCTGGAATTTCTCAACGTGCGATTGCACGCATTCAAGAGTCATACCCGCGCAGAAAAATTTATAGGCACTTCGCAAGATACGATTACGATGTTATTTTACTTGTATACTGCGTAATTATAAATGCTTTGGTTCACCAAAATAACATTATGCTGAATATGAGCTTCAAGTTGAAATTGTTATTGGATATATAATAACGCGCAAGAGCAACGAAAACATTGTGAACAGTCGAGTTTTAAAAAAATATATAATATATTGTACGATCTAGAAAATTGCCTACTTAGCGCTAAATAGAGATTTTACATGAAATACTATATATCGCAATTACATTGGCAAATATTTTATAAATATGTATATATAATTATATAAATGGCCTATTACAACAATAATTTTATGTATATATAGTATATACTTAATAAAGCTAGTCTTAATTTAAATTGGTGACGAGAATAAATTAAGGCACAGGTGATGTCGATAAATTGGTGAAGTCGAGGAGGGTTTCGAAAAATGATACGTTGGTATTCCTAAGATTACATTAAATAATAATAAGAGGTCTTATTAAGTCATCTTAACATTGCTAACATGTACACATTATTTCACCTTTCTACAGATTAATAATATTTCGAAACCCCTCGCGACGATGAAATAGTTTATAATGGCTTACAAACAAAGACGTATATATCTCGGCCGGCCTAAGTGTAATACTATATAAAAATAAAATAGTCGTAATTACAAAAAAAGTACGAAGAATCTCGTTTACTAATATTTATAAAAAATAAAATACACAAAGACTCGTCGTTGCGCCGATGCGCTTATACTTAAGGCACATCGTGAATTACACATTATTTATAATCTACATTTTTATGTGTATAAAAAAAAAAGAAATTAGTTCACGTTGAGTCGAGCAGTCAAAAGATTCAAAATAACTAAAACGTCGTGAATAAGGAATCATCTGTGAAAATCTATTATTCGTTCAGGAGTACAATTAACTCCAAGAGAATTGTGCACTGAGCAGACTATATATTCACTAAAGAAACTACATATCAAATTACTCGAGCACACTCTTGAACGCATATATAGACTCAAGACATATCGGACGTTTCGTATAGGACATCATTGATTCGACCGTCGTACATGATACACTAGGATATATGTTATAGTTGAGAAAAAAAAACAGAAAAAATAACGTCGCAACTTCAGGTATAATATTATATAAGAGTTGACAAGGGCTAAGTACTCGAGCTTAATGCGTCGGGAAATCCTAAAACGAATTTAACCCCATTGAGGGCGACGCTATCGGCTCTTCTCGGACGGGCTATCGGCAGCGAGCGTGGATTCGATCGACGGTTTCATCGATCTTAAATGGCATTCGGCAGGCTGTTCCTTCACCACTAGAAACAAGTGCGATTTTCTCTTTTGTTTTTGCTTTGCATCGTTCGCTTTCGCTCGATCGTTCGCTCTCTCACGATTATTCTTCTCTCTCTTGCCGGAAATCGACTGAATAAAATGCACACGGTTTTTATACGGTACATTACATTGTATGCTTTGATAAGAACAAACTTTACTCTGCCAAAGACTGCTGACGTTGTTATTGTTTTTTTAAGTCTCACTGCGGTAAAGTTTGCTTTGAAATGCCAAGCAAGATATGTTTGAAATTGGGAGCTTGCATGCTAAATTTCTTGGTTAAGGTTTCGTTATTATTTATATACAGGTGTTAAATGTTAAAACCTTTATATACATTGTTGCATGTTGGATGTATATCATACTTTGCAATTATTGCCGAAGAAAAAACAAAGAGACAAGATGTTAAAAGAAATCAAGAGTAAAAACGCTGGTTAAATTAGTACAGTATTGAAAGATATTATTGATTAGGTGCTTTGCAAAATACTGAAGTTTTTTGTTGCATAGAATATAAAATCACACTTATGTGCTTATTTTTAGAAAAATCTTCGAGGAATTGTATGTACGTAAACGGTCATTGTGCAAGAACCCAATTATATACATTGAAAACATGCTTCCAAAGATTATAACATAATAACAAAATTTTCCATGCAAATCGCGTATTGTTAAGAGTCTTTATTCGGTCGATTTCATTGTTTTTGTTTAGTAAATACAGGTGCTCGCTCTAAGTATTTCATTGTGCAATTGAATCATTATATACATACATAAATGCATACATTTACGTACTCGAAGAAAATAGCAGGAAAATGTATGTACAACTTTTCTTCGAGTAAGCAAAAACTGATAAAGCTACCACAATCATCCTCATTCGAACCATCACCTCCATCATCAAGAATAAGGCGCCAAAGATTCGCGAGGCGTTTCCCCGTGTCGAGCGATAAAAGAAAAAGCTTCAACTGACGAGCAGAGAAACGCCTCGAGCCTCGGTGTACATACATCCAACCACGTCTCTAAGAGAGCCTAGTAATTACCCAGTCGAGACATACCTGGTTCGATGAGGCTGAGCCTGGCTGGCGGCGCGTCCGTGTAGTTCTGTCTGGCATGTAACCTGGCGCCACAAGTCCAGAGCCCCTCCTGTTCCTGAAGAGCGTGCGAGAGCTTGACGCTACAGTCGCGCGCTTCTGAGCCCGCCGGAGCGAACTGCTTCACCACGACGGTCGTGTTGGCTGATCCCTCGGGTGTAAGCGACCAGCGGCATTGCTCCACTCGACCGGAGGTCACGCAGCGAAGACTTACTGTGCCTCCGGAGGAGATCTGGATGTCCTGCGACAACTCCGAGAAAGTGACGTCCTCTGTTAGGATGGAAATTCGAGTTTTTCAATTATGCTAGCTTAGTGCTGGATAGCTGGTCACTATTTTATACATGTAGAAGTAACACTAACCCTCTTGGTAGACTGTGAGTTTGGCAGACGTCGGTGGTGTCATCTCACTGTTCAACGCAGCGAGGTAGACGTGGCAGGTCCAGTATCCCTGTTCATCCGTTCCGACGTTGTTAAGCGTAAGACTGCAATTGCGTCCGAGATCCCCGTGACTCGGAAACTCATGCAGTGTCTGTGGTTCAGCGTCGCTCGAACTACCCAAAGCTCGCCACGTCCAGGCGCATCGCTCGATACGACCGTTCGTCGCGCAACGCAGCGTCGCTTCCGAACCCAGGGCTGCCGACGTGTTCTCCGGTGTTTCCGTAAAGTTCACCTTACCTATTTATTATTGAGCAAGCATAAATTTGTTATTTTCACACAACATAACTTTTGTAATTAACGCAACATAGTTATTGAACTAACCGGAGGGCAAAAGCGTGACAGTGGTAGAAGGCGCCTCGTGGAGGATACCATCAGGCGTGAGCCTAACGCCGCAGGTCCATAAGCCTTCCTCCTCATAGAGGATGTTCTTGAATCGCACCGAGCAGTCATGGTCGGTCTCTTTGTTTGGACCGAACTTCTTGACGACCGTCGAGTTCTTGCTGGAGTTGCTGGGCCGCCAGCTCCACTCGCACTGGAAGACCGGTTTGTTCACCAAACAGCGCAGGAAGACCGTCTCACCAGCTGTTATCTGGATACCTCGCGACAACTGCACAAACTCCACTACGAAGACAATGCCATTTTCGTTAGTAAATTAACACTCACAATTGGTAAAAAACAAGTATAAGTTATACCTTCGGAGATAAGAAGCCTAACAGGTGGCGCCTGAACAAACGGCGAGCTGGACACTACTCTAGCCCCACACGTCCAGAATCCTTCGTGTTCTGACCTAATAGCGGGCAGTCCAAGATCGCAGACGGTGCTTTCGTTGCCTGAAGCCGGAAACTTACGCATCTCGGCGTCCCATGGCTGTGACTGGTTCAGTTGGCGCCAAGACCACTGACACTCGCGAACCGGTGACGTTGTGCGACAGGGAAGTCGAGCTGCTGTGCCTGCTGGTGTCTCCAGGGAACCTTCTTGCTGGACGAACCGGATCAGTCCCGCTGAGAATGATCACAAGACGATGAGAACAATGTGTCACACATGATATGCCAACGATGCTTTCATATTTTAGAAAATATTGTATATACACTGTTTTACATGTCACGACGTTCGGCTTATCAACAAACCCATTAAAGCGCGCGTCATGTAGACAAGAGCATAAAACTACTGTATAACTTCATGTCAACGTATTAATTTATAATACCAGTGTCAACGTGAACGATGCTGAGTTTGGCCGGCGGCGTGCTCGTGAAAGTCTCCTCGTCTGCTCTACGAGCGGCGCAGCTCCAGTAGCCGGTTTGCTCGTGCTTCACGTTCGAGAACCTAACCGAGCAGTCGTTGCTCGCATTGCCGAAGGCCGGGAACGTGCGCACCGGCAGCGACAGCGACGTCGACGACGTCGTTGTATTCTGGCTGACATCGTTCGCTGTGGAAATTCAAAATTTTCATTTATTCGTCATTCACCGGTATTAAATTTTTTACAAGCTCTACATTTTTAAAAATTTAAATCGTCGTAAAGATAGCTGAGTACAAATATGTATTTTGCAAACTATATAAAGCAACATCGTGTTTTCCAAAGTCTATAACACGCGCGTCTCTCATTCCAATCGTCAACACTACGCATACTCATGCGGGTGTCGATGATTTCATTTCGCTTTCCACGTGCGGCGTGAAATTTCGAGGCGCACGCGTGCGACGAATGCGGATGGTATATATATACGCGTATAGTAGTCGAGTGAAAATTGCAGACAGCCGCGATGCTTTTGGCAGACAGGCATAGCGTCGGGAAAAGTTGAGTTTCGAAAAAAAGCGGAGCTGACCGACTGGCGCCAGACACACGCGTTCTCTACTTTGCTTAGATTTGTTTGTCGCTTTGGATTTTACAGAGAAACGCAATCTAATCGTATTGAGCTTGGCCTGCGATGTTACCTCTGCTTTCTTGTAACAGGAATATTTTTTTATACATAATACTTGCAAAGTAAAATTCCAGCCTAATTTTACTCACAATGCGGTACAGACTGTGTCACGACAGGCTCGTCGATATTAGGCAGAGGTAGATGCGTGGGTGGCAGTGGTTGCCATGACCATTGACACTCGACGACAGGTTCGGCTGTTCTGCAAGCGAGTAGTACCGATGCTGCCAATTCGGTCTCGATATGCTGAGGCGAGTCCACGAAGATCAGCTGAGCTGGTGGAGGAGCTTGACTGCTACCTGGTAGCAGGTCGTCCATTGGGTGACCTTCGGGTAATTGTGGGGATGGACTTGGGCTGACAGTTGCCTGAGGCGTTTCGCTACTACTAATAGAGGTTGTCGTTGGCGATGACTCCGTTGCATCCTCGGCTACTGGTAAACCTGGAACATGATATTTGCAGTGTAAAATGAAAATTATTTATTTATTAACTTGAACGGGCTGAAAAGCCCTTTACATGGTACAGAGTAAAAAATATATTAAGTATAAAATTATGTATTTATTGTTAAATTGTTAAACAATCTAATCTAATGAAACGCCTACACTCGTAAATCAACGAGACCTGAACATGACTTTCAGACTAGCTGCACACCGGTATCAAAGAGCTCTTAAACAACCCCATAAACCAGCTGCTATCACTCCCTATCAAACACAAGTATATACCCCTTCTCTCATCAATCTATCTCCGCATCAAGACAATCAATCTCCACAACACACAATCTTTTAGCATATACCAGCTGACGAGCGCAGATAATATATATCGCATACATACACACAGTAGTGCTACTGTGATGCTATGCCGATATGTGGGACACAGGACAGGAAGCGTCGAGCGTCACGTAGGCAATCGCCTTGCCGTGCGCGTCTTCGCTTCCAATAGCTTTCTACATTCATGCGTTCACACGCACGATACGTATGTGTGTGCGGTGCATGCTATCAGACACGAGCTTTTTTTTTGTTCGAGGATGATGGCTTGTGAATTATAGTATATCGGGGGGAGCAACGTACTGGCGGCCGTCACAATCGACATTGCGATTTCAATTTCGACGAGGTGAACCGAGGATGATGATGATACTGTCGGCCTTGGATATTTATGTATTATATACTGTTGCGCGGGAGCGATGCTTGTGTGATGGATTTTTCAATATAGTTATTTTTGGGCATAAAAAAATAACGTTCGCGGTTGGTCGTTTGCATGTATTTCCATCGAAACGATATGCACTCTTGTATATATATAGTGAATTATTTACGGCGCTATATTTATACTTGCACACAGCGCAGTGTAACGATAAACCTATTCCGGGACACTTGGAAAGGTGTCGTAAAGCATCACGGCTTCGGAGCGCAACCATCTATCTTTTCGTGATTTATAAGTCTATAGCACCTTGAGACTGACTTTGATGCCTCGGCTGTACTCGTAAACACTGCGTGATATCCGCTATTCCATGTATATGCCTATATATGCTCGAATCAAATCAAACGCGTTTTTCAACTCAATTGGTTGTATTATAATGTAAATTTCAAAAAATTAAATACATCAAATTCTCACTGTAATAGGTATACACAAAACGAGCGACTGTTAAAATTCCGAAATAACGACTTTTCTTGAGGTCCAGCAGGAGAACGACAGTAATTGCGGGCGATAATTTAGCAATGCACAAAGCGCATTCATTATATGTATGTACCCTCTTTCGCGCACACGTTGCGTTCACGCGCTTTCATCGAGATGTTCATCAGCGAGTGCTGCAGTCCTTGAACGACGACGACTGACGCGAGGATATTTTTAAAATGTGCACGCGCTCCTCAGACATCCTTCCTATTGTTATTATATATTATATACACATACACTCTGATTTATCGGTATTAAGCTACATGGATTTTTACGTCGATTCTATTGTATAACACACACACACAGGCTATAACGGTGCACACATCGTTTTCGAATTTCATGTTCGATTTTTTATGAATTTGAAGTGTAACCGATTTTACTACCGGTCGTATAAGCCGCGAGATGAGGGTAATATCGGAGGAGATAATAACGATGCTTTAAAAATCATGTCACCCAGATTTGTGTCTGTGCGTGTAATAATGGAGCCGATCGATTAGTGCTGTAATAGTATAGTAGAATATGATGCGTAAATAATCGAGGCCGCTTATTAAATATTAACGATATGCTCGATTAAATAACGCGCGAGAGAGAGAGAGAGAGTTACATATGTACGCGTACAAATCGTTTTGCCAGTTGTTAGTGCGACGAGTGTAAAAAAGAATTAGTGTCTTTATGCTGCTAGAGTTAATGGCCAGCGATTATTTTACGCGCGAAATGGGTATATAGCGGAGAACTGGGTTTGCAGGTGCGTGTTTACTATCAAATAACGACGATTTTCTATTTTTATACATATGGTATACTTGGAATTGATTAAGACTCATTTGTATATTATGACAATTGAAATGACTTTCATAAAATTTTACGGAAAATCTTTTCTCTAAATTCTTCAACCTCCAGCAAGCTCTAAAAAATCCAAGTCAAACAAAACAGCGGCAAAAACCAACACCACCTATAATCTCTCTCTCAATAATAAAAAAATCGTCTAAACCATACAATCAGCACTGGATCCATCCCGTTTTTCCATCCCGTATCTCTCTCCTATATATATATACACATGAGAACAATGCCCATAATAAACGATTTCGGTCGATGGCCGATAAACCGCGGGCGCGCTCGCAATAAAAAAGCTTCGAGGTCGTGCGGGCTCGATCGCGATGTCAAGGGAAGACCGGAGGAGGAGGAGGAGAAAAAAAAGAGGCAGGTATAGCAGTGGGTAACACGATCGCTGCCGATAAACGCACAGCTACCTGAGCGAGCGTTTAATGAGCTATAGAGTGAAAACGCGCGAGGACAATGCCGAACGCGATGAGTCAAGGATCGGTAGCGATATGATGAGTTATATGTTGTTATTGTTGCTGTGGGTGCAGATATGTATGCTTGTGTAGATTCGATTGTTGGGATGTGTAGTTTACGAGTTCGAATTTCACTTTTGTTTTTGAAGCGAAATTTTAGAATTAATGTAGACGTTGTTAGCAGACTAGTGATTTGAGAACGTTCGTGAAGTGTACGACGATCTATTTTTGATACTCCCTTCACGAGTGTGTCTATAGAATCGATTATTTATATAAGCCCAAACGTGACTTTGTTCTGCGAAAAAAAATGCCATCTCATCTCGCGAATATGTATATATCGGACTGGATGAGTGTCAAGGTTGTTTATGTTAATTAACGAATAACAGTTTCCGCAATTCATCGGTCGACCTTTCACTCGACACCTTCACAGCACTTTATAAATATACAAGACGACCGTTTAACGTTTCCTCAAATTCGATTGTTTTCGTTATCGCTGTACACGAGTCGATTTTTCGCTCGTTACGACCTTGATCAACATGAAAATATAAGAATGCGAAAAAGCGTTTCTATAAAGAGACTTTGGCTGTATAAGTATGAATTTGATAAAAGTTTTGCGCGCAAAAGTTAGTGAGTCAGGTGCGGACGAGTCGTTTAAATATCACTACTGAATATGCACACAGCTGCATTAGTCAGCCTGTAAACTCGCGGTGATTTCACGTGTGCTTTTCTTCCGTACGATATCTGATATGTTATATAGAATGAAATATGCGCACGAAGTGGATTTCATATTAGAAATCGTTATATATCGATAAGGATTTTCATGTAGTTCGAGGTTAATCTGGATTATCCCATATACATTGTTATAACTCTCTCTTTTATTGGCAGTAGACGCGATGCGCTTTGGAGCACGCAATTATTCCCATAACGCGTATATATAGTAAGTAATTACCTCTACGTTTCATTAATACAAATTTTAGTAACATCACGATCGCTTTGCAAATAAAACAGAATCCCCAAAATCCTTCCACAAACAATGAGATTCATAACGATTCCTCAAATTTTATGTCAAATCCCCACGACAATCATAAACGAAGAATACATAAATTACACACCATAATCGCCCAAAAAGAAACACGTCTCAAAACCCGCAAATAAACTCGCTATCATCATCGGAATCCCATTCTCTCTCTCTCTCTCTCGTAACATCAAAAATCGGTTACGTCATTCTTCGAATTCCTCGCTCGGAGAGTCGGTCCTCTCAAAAAAAGCACCACGAAATTATCCACGCCCACAACAATATTATTACGTCGTTATAGAGCACAAAGAGAAGAGCCGAAAGAAAAGACGAGAGAGAGAGAAATAAGGAGAGTCGAACACGAGATGACGCATCGGCGCAAATTCCTCAGGGCACACACGCGTGCGCGTATGCATTATGCTCTTCTCAAGAGAGTAGAGAGTTGAACCACCCTCCGAGACACGAGAGAGAAAAACCTGTTCGCGTGAGAGCAAAAAGAAGGCTCGTGCAAGCGTTATAGGACCGAAATTCCGTTAATCACGCCCTCGATTAACATTCCAAAGAGGCTCGACCATTTATCGCGATTGTAAATATTGTTATACCGATCTTCTTCTTTTTTTTCGCTCTCGCAGCTGCAGCTCGTCCGCGTCGATCTTAATATATTGTGTGTATATACCGATATAAAACGCATTGTTTACGCGATTTTGTGATCGTTGAGGAATGTGATTGGAATTTCGTGCTGTGATTTCTTTTTTCTCTCTCTCTTCTTTTGGCAAGTATTTGTATAGGGAGAGTTGAAAAAGGGCATCTGATGGAATTTCTCGATCTAGCTCTTCTTCTTTTTTTTATTTTTTTCGTACAGGTGCTCATCGCCTGATTGTTTTGTCGAAAAAAAACCGGATCTTTTGCTTATTTCATTATGTAATTATTCGCAAAAACGAATACGAGAGCTATACTATAAGAAAAAAAGTTCATTAGAGCGTAAATATACGCAGACGTCTATTCCCGTCAATTTTCTTCAAAAGACATGCTGTATCATCATCTTCCGTCCGCAAAAATACAATAAAAAAAGCGGGATAATGATACAGTCTGCGGCGCAAAATCAATTTGTACATACGATCGAACCTACTGATAAGATCGAAGCGATACAAAAATAAGCAAACACACCCGAGAGCTATAAAATTTACACGTGTTATATCGATTCTTCAACACAAGCAAAATTCACACCTAACGTTTTCTCTCCTACATAATAATAATAATAAGTCATATGCGTGTTGCTCTCAACAACGCAACAAAAAAAAAAAATTCTTTCCTATCGCCATTAGACATTCACGCTTCGAAGAGGCTGATTACACAGTCCATCTTCGCAATCTCTGTGATGCCGCCGATGGATATGTTATTCACGAAAACGCATATAATTTCGAGCTGCAATTACGTACATCTTCGTTCTCCAACGCGATTAAACGGCGCCCGATCTATCGATACATCTCTCGGCATTGAATTTCCCGGCGCCGGAACGACGAGACGAAATGATATCCTACGTATAGTGAAACACGTGCGCTACTGAGAGATGAGCTTGCCGGAGGTGTGCGATTCTGGAAATCGAAAGTTTTTTTTGTTTATCGGTAAGTATATAAATTTGATTTTGCTGCGGTTCTATTAATAGTTCAGAGGCTATATCGGTATTGTTATTATAACGTTTTCGGATATTAACAGCTGTTTTTGTTCTCCGCTATATAACAGGAAGAAAACCTTGTTTTTTTCGCATCGGAGAGGTCCTTATCGCTAAACAACCTTCGAAAAAACCCGGACAAAGTGAAAGACTCTTTGTACAACACAACGTCGTGCGTATAATACTGAAGGTGTCGCCGATTTATAAGCGTTTTCCTCGTTTCTGTTGTTTGTTCTATCTCGCACATAATAACAACGGTTAATTACTTTAACGACCGCGCAATTATTGTAAAAATATTGATCAATAGAATCATTTTTCTCGCGATTTAAATTTTGCGAATAGACAATTTTAGCTGCGCCTCGATCCTTCTTATTAAACAAGTTACATCATATTTTTTTTGCACGTAAAAATGACGCAACACGCCGCAGTGTGACTAATTTCGCTTGCAAAATAATACCTACTGTATTTTATATACTTAAAACACGTTATCAAAAAAGAAGCTTCGCGTTGAAAAATCGGCTGGTTTCGCTTCGCGCTCCGATTGAAAATCCTTCCACGGACGAGCTGCGCCCTTAACGAGGCTAAGGTTGGAAATAGAGTGAGAGAAAGAAAAAAAAAAGACCGATTATAAACCGATGGCCCCGCGCGCATTTCAAAGTGACTTGAGGTCAGCTGAAGCGAGACGAGACGCGCTTGATTACATATAACGTTTCCTTCCGTTCGTTGACACCTCCTATATATAGCGATTGATGTCGTTTTGCACTTATATTAGTATTCAAATCTTTTGTACATACTTGTATTATGCTGTGACGCGCTCGTGACTAAACAATGAATTCGCGCGCACGTATATATTAGTGTATTTGCAAATATTAACATTTTCCACGGTATTGGCGTCTTCTGAATATTTATATACTGAACGAACAATTAGAAATTACTTATAAATCCTCAAACATCAAGGCCAACCTCGAAGTCAACAAAATACTCTTCCTATACATCCTCTAAAATACCAAAGGCTTACATAACGCGGCCATCATCACAGAGCAAACAGGCGATATCAGAAGACAGAAAAAATTCGATCGCATCGTGTGTTCTGCACCAATATATAATAATACCAATATATAACACACACGTCCAATGCAGAGAGAGAGAGAGGAGAGCATCAGAGCAGGTCAACGGCATCACGTTCTCTCTCTCTCTTTCTCTCTGCCGACTGCGCGAAATAAAACCGAGACAATCGCAAATATCCCAGGAATGCCGCGCGCGCCGTCCAAAAGGAGAAGAGAAGACGCGCAAATAACACACGCGAGAAAGAGAGGGAGAAGAGAGAATTTTGCACGGGATGAAATAAGAGAGCCGAATATCATCTTGTGTATTAAAAACCGGAAGGAGAATGTCTATGTGGAATTTCGATGCTTTCTGATATGAGGACGAGGTTCACGGTCAAGTTTTCCGAGGAGAGTAACTGCGAGTTCCCGCGGTGGCGCCAAGGCCGGCTGATACTTGATATATATAGTGGATGTAACGGAGAAAGGACGAATAGAGAGAAAGTGTATATAGGAAGACTGAGTGAATTTATAATTTTCTTTTTTCTTCATGAATCGGTACAGTTATGCGCGAAAAGTCACACACCAAATTCCTGCGGTTATTCGCGAAAAAAAAATCGGAATTCCCGATCACCGACGCTGTACACACACACACACACCTCCGTTTATCGGCGTAATATGCCTCGACGTCATTATATGCATCAGCGCGTGTGTTGCGTGCGTTGAGACGATTTTCGGTATTGTAATTATACGCGGTGATGCATATACCTACTCCAAGAGAAGTACCTGTATCGATGCTGTTTAAAATTGGATAATGTATGTGTGTACGCCGTGTATATATTTCTATTCGCGTGCTGCGTCGTTAACGTCATCGATCGGACATTGATGTGTATTATAAAAGAATCGTTGCTATTCTGTATATTATAAGATGTATAGGTTGGATAAAAATTTTCGCACTTGTAATTAGCGTGAGACCGGAATGTAATTTATAGCAATTTTTTTTCTCTAATAGTATTCAAATACGTCGTTAATTTACATGATTAATCTGGGACTCTTAAGTATACTATCCACGCTTTTCTGTACATATTATCTGAATAAAAAGAAGACACTACTATACCGACTCCCTGAAATTCAAATTTTCAAAAATAACGCACAAAGCGATGCTCTCGCGATCTATAAGAAATCCATCCAACTCGTCAAAAATCAACGGAAGGCGTCCTTTTCGTCCGGACAACTCCTTGGCGTATGGTTATAGTATACATATATATAACCACAGAGCTTGTATGTATCGGCTCGACTCGCGCGCGGCACATCACATCCTGTGCGCCTGCGGCGTTACGTAAACGCGAAATTACCCGCTTATTACGTAAAGTTAATTCGCGAGTTGACTTGCCGCCGCCGATCGTCTCTCTCCCTCTCTTTCGTATTGTAATTTCTGTCGTACCGAGCAGATGCACGACTCTTTAACCCCCACGTGAGACGATAAGACTCCAAGTGTTCTTTTTTTATTGGTATATACTAGACTCGTCATTATCAGAGTAAACTGTCGCGAGAAAGGATTAAGGGCGATTCTTGGTTTCGTGGAAGATGGTGTATGATATTCCTTGTTTGTCGCCGTTTCTTTGCGTAATTTGACATTATCAAAACAAATAACGCGCAATTAAATTGCGTCATTCTCTTTTTTTTTCCTCTTCTATATACGAATGTTTTAATTGCCATAAAAAAAACGACGGAGTTATTAGGAGCTTAGCTTTTTCCCAGATTTGTATCTTATCTGCTTGGAATCTCAGCGAAATCCTTTTCGATGCAAAAAAAAAAAACACTAGTTGGAAGATGTGCAAACAATTATTGACACTGTGTAATACGCTTGGCTAACAGTTCTGTAATGCGGGTGAAAAAAAATTACGTGTTTCCAATTAGAAACGCGGGAATACATAACAATCGTTAGCTTCTTTTTCTTCTAACGAGTCGCATACAAAACATAAATAGTTCACCTAATTCGCCTTATTTGCATCGCAAGTTCAACGCAATTTTGTACGTACGAGAAGTGGTTTAAAAATAGAACTGCAATATTTTTACTGCTTTTCTTTTCGGGTTAAGTGCGAGAATAAATCGTTTCTTCTCTCCAAGAGCCTATTATACAAAAAATGAAGTATTTCAATTAAAGAAAAAAAAACAATCGACTCACCGTGACAAAAGGCAGCGCAAAGCGCTAATGCCAGCAGTAGCCTCATCATCCTCGTCGCGAAGAAGCGACAATCACGAGCCATCCTTGTCCTCCGCTCTCGACTCCGCCACTTCGGGCATCTATCGTTGCTTCCTTTTTTTTCTTCGGCTCTCGCGCACTTGTCTCCAAGATTTGCTTTATTTTCAGACTTATCCGAGTCACTCCTTTCTTTTTACTCGGAAGACACTGCTCATGGTATAATAAGGACACGTATGTTTCCAATCTCCGATGCTCACCGTTATATGGACGACCTGTAACATAAAAGATCTTTATGAACAATTTTCTAAAAATAATTCAAAGAATCCCATCCCCTAACAATATATTCCTCTAAAAACCACGTGGTGTCGAAGCTGTCCACGCGCGGATACATATATAGGTATAGGTATATATATATAATACAAGTTTCCGGTAGCCGATGAGGCTTCGCGATAATAGCGCGGAATTCCAGGGGCAGAGAGCGTCGTCGCGCGCAAATTCCAAAGGAGCACAGCACAGGAGGAGGATTCCGGCGCGGAAGCGCTGACTCACCACACACACAAGGCGGCTGACGATGCCTAGACACCATCGGCTTTGTGGACCGCTGCGCTTGGAATTCCTTTGACGGCGGCTGTCTCTCCCTGATGGGATGCTGCTGCTGTTTTCTTTTTTTTTTTGTTTGTTGGGGAGGAATTTTTTTCGATTCGGGACATCAGTTGCGAATTGCGAGTGTGTCGTATTGTATTATGATTGCGGTGACAAGGGGTGAGATGATAATTTGAGAACCTTTTTGGGAAAACTGTGATATTACTGATAAGTTTATAGAAATCATGAAAATTGAGCTAAGATCATAATTGTTTATATTTTAAGATAGCCTTTAATTATATTCGTTGCCAAATTTTATTCGAAGGATGTTGAAAAATTATTCGCTACGGATAATTTAGTAAATTGATCATAGTCAAACTTTATAACAATGTTGCAAAATTTACTATTAATTTTTTAATCACTGCCATGCAATATTACGAAGCCGATTTTCCTAAGATTACACACTTATACGCCGCATATAAATTAATACTGTAATGAACACTCACTAAAACACGAAAAGGCGCAATCACTAAAAAATCGACAAAAAAATAAGCGAATGAGTTTTACAGCGAAGCGGAGTTATAATACTTATTTTACAATTGTACATCGAGGTCGTGCGAGAGATGAGCCGGTCAAATTCAGCGTAATCGCTTATTCGAGGATCGATATATAATAAGTAGCTCTAAAATACACTCCGGAATTTCCGAACCGACTGACGAATTCGTCAAGAGGTCGTTTGCATATCTTTGAAATCTATCGAGCTTCAACGGCACGCGCGCATCAGTTAATACACCAATACACACACATACACTTAACATTACAACACCAAAAAGTCTGGGAAGCGAAGCGCGCGTCAACGCGAGTATGTAAACACTGAATCACTGATCAAAGTCGGCTGTACAAAATTGACGTGAAATTTTCAAAAAAAAAAAAAAAAAATCCACACCTGCGCTCTTATCCCCTCAATTTTTACGCACCGAAATTACAAACGATCGCTTATAATAAGAAAAATCCTACATGACAATCTCACCTCTATATCTCCGGCGATCTCTCGTTGAAAGAAAAAAAAAATCCTCGCACAAGCACACGACAAAATCCTCGCACTCGAGTCTATATATTATTATTACTATTATACATATACATCAGAGCGCGCGTCAACATCCACGGCAACGCGGCGAATAATAAGCTCCGACTGTTTAGTCGATCGGCAACGCTGGCGGCGGTACACACATATATATATACACACTTGGTCTATCGATACACTATGTATATACATGTATATATATATAAGGAAGGAAGGAAGGAAGAGTCGCGTGCTCGCGATGTGCGCGCGCGACTGCAACTACTGGGCCGGGAGCAGCGTCGGCCGGGTAAAAGAGCACCGCGCCGCGCGCCGCTACCGCCGCCGCGAGTGGGGGCTTTCCCGGTGACCCGCTGACTCGCTTCGCTTCTCTATTCTCTTATTTACACGTGTGTATAATAGACATAATATTCTTTTCTCAACGCTTGCGGAGCTGATTTTTCAAGGGCTTGCATTTTGATAATATGTGTGTGTATATATATGTGTATATGACTGTTTGTATATATAGGTATATGAGAAAATATATATATACGTAGAGGCAGAAACAACAGCGAGTTATTCTCTCACTCGACATGTTCCCATAGGGCGAGAGGAATTCGCGGCCTCTGGAATTCGATCGGCATCCCGATCGGATGTTCTCTCCGGCGCATCCTCCCTTTCTTTCTCTCTTCTGCGCTGCTCTCGTCTTCTATATAGGTATATACGCGTGTGTGTATACATGTATATACACCTATCCGCTTCTCAAGGCGATCTCATTATATGGTTTCAAAAGTGACGAGCTTTCGCGCGCCGCCGGAATGCAGCGATGTATTATATAGCTCGAAAATATCTTGTGCCTTTTTTTCGACGCTTTTCCGATATATACAATGCGTATTACACTGATCGGTACAAAGATCGTAACGTTATGTAGAAACAACTTGCGATTTTTTTTTATGTAAGCCTGCGAAGGCTCTTTCTGTCTATAAAACTATTTGAAATTTCAATATTTATATAAGGTATTCGAGAGAGGATGATGAATCCGCACTGTATATCCATTCTGTTTTCTCGCGTGAGATCTATGTGCGGTGTTACTTCACAGCCGCGCGAAATTTTATATTAATCGTCGTTTCTCGTAATGTAAGGATGATGCAACGGAAACTTTGTTTGGTACATAATAACTGGCGCCGATTAGAGATGAACTTGTGAAAATTCTCTTTAAATGTGTATCGGGAAAAATAACTCACATATTACGCTTATATATTATACACGAACACGTATTACGCACTTGGTTGCGTTCATTAAAAAACGCTTTATTTCCGTGAATCATATCAGCTTTCGCTCGCGATAATTCGGCAATTTGGGAATACAAGGAATTCCTTCGGTTCTCCGAATCATTTTTTTTTCTTCACTCGCATAATGTATCTTTCAAAAAGCTCTTTTTAAAGCGATCGATTCGCAATCAGAGTATTTACACTTGTCATCATAATACTAAAAAAGATAAAAAATTACAATCGTCGTCAACTTATTAAAATGACTAATTACCAGACGTTTTCGCATTACTCACGAGTATATTTTGGTTTTCTAATACTCATATAGTCTCGCGACACATGCGATATTGTGACGCACGGCTTTGACAGCGATTGTTATTTCTAATTGTTTCCCTCGAGAGTATAATTAATGTAAAATAATTATACAGAAGACTCTACTCGTTGAATCGAAACGACGACAAGCCAGAACATCTTATTCGTTTTTACACGAAACTCTGAGAGCTTTGCGCACTGAACTACATACTTGGAAAGCGAAAATGAAATTATAAACAGCGATAACCTCCCGGTGACATAGGCGTCAAGTCTAAACGCTTTTCTAGTATAGCATACATAGATAAACGCTTTTATCGTTCTACCCTCATTTTTTCTATCGAAGCGAAATTTTCACGGCAAAAAAATCCTATCCAGCGAAATAGAAAACATCACGCAGTGGTATAGTGTGAAGACAGTAATGGGAAAGTTCTTAATGGCTGAGAAAAAATACGTATTATAATATACAGAGTTATAAAGTGAGATGTATTCAGGAGAAAGACAATCCGGCTGGATTAGTCAGCTGCTTCTCACAGGCGCTCTCGTCGTCATTACAAAGTGTCTGTATAATAAATCTGCATGAAAGAGAGGCGTACCGCGCGCTTCGTTATTATATAGATGCTTTTGATTTATGATGTTTGCTTATAATATATTCTACCGAGGAATTACCGCTTGCAGTGAATGAAATGATCGCCAAGTGCATAAAACGTGTAAATCAGCTACTGTATAAGCATATATACAAATTCTTCCGCTTTTCCATAATTCTGTAAATATAAAAAGCTACGCAACAACATCAGATGCATTTTTAACCGGAATCTCATATATATCTAATTCGGTCTAATTATCATCTTGATCGATCTCCCGTAAACAGTTACTTACTACAAGCTTAGACAAAGAAAGAGACTCTCGCGGCCTCGTGATTTCCCGAGGAAAATTTTCATTCGAGATACACATGCTTACTTATTGAGCTCAATGTCGCGATTCCGAAAAAAAGGAATATAATACCAGCGAGTGCTTAGCATCATTAGGAAGCCGGTCAGTCGAGACAAATATATATATCTCGAATTTCATCGCCTGTGTATAAGTACACATATACAACCTATGGGTTAATTCGACTTTTCATTCAATGCGCGTATAGAGCCGCGCGTCTCTCGAATTTGGTATCGTATATAAATGATGCGCGACGAAGGTTATAGACAATTAGGAAATCCCGCGGAGAGTTGGCCCATCAACTTTTGGTGTTTTTTTTAAACAAAAGGTTAAAATAATAAAATCTAGTGTGATGCACAGACGAGAGAAGGAGTCAAGTAGCCGACGACCTTGTCGAGAGCGTTCCGCGGTGTCGCGGCTTAAAGACCTTGAACTTGCACCGCGCAACGAGTTGCGCGCGCTCGGACATTATAGCGCACGAATAGGTATATATACCTTGTTATGCCTGACGTGTATATGAACACGCAGTGCTTGCAGTTTGGAAGTGAATGATTTTTTTTAGAGATTCGAATGCTGAGTGTTTTTTAATTAAGTAGATTGTGATTGTAATCGAGGCAGCTAACTTTTGTAGTAGATGCAGCGTATCCGTATATAGTTGATTATTATGCTGAATTAGAAGTCACACATTGTGTATGTATTATAAAAGTAATTTAGGATTTGCGTGTTTCAATTCGATGTGATTATAGAATAAATTATTTTGGATATTCTGAACGCAATGAAATATAATGTCTGTTTTACTCAGTCAATTGGGAAATTCCGGACAACCCGATCATGAAACCAAACAAACTTATCATCCCAAAAACTCATCCTAAATTTTTCACGAACTAGGAATCCTCCCTTTCAACACTGTTAGCATTCAAAAGAATCTCGAATAACCCTTTGACGTGCCTTCAAAATGACGAAATACCTTTTCTCCTCCACGTGTTCTTCTTTATACCATAATACACGACAAATGGGATCAGGAGTGATTCATCCTCGGATTCATCGTTCGCCACCAGATGTGTTCTGCCTCAGGGCAGTATCGTATATTAGGTACAACATCAGGCATATACTGCGAAGAATGTTAATGTCCGGGATATACTACCGACAGCAAACGCAAATTACCGGGTAAATGAATTTTTATTGCCTGCGTGATGGGATTTGTAGGTTGATATGGATCTGTTTGATTTGTAACGATCGATATTTTTTTAGGAATTTCAAATGGTAGCACGGTATTGATTCTTCTTTTTTTACAATAGTGTTATGCAGAACGTTTTTTTTTTTTCGAGAAAAAATGTCGTTGTTCTGAAAGAGAGTCAATCGTGTACATTTATCAAGGAGACATATCCAATTGATTAAAATAAAAATATACCTTGAACAATAGTTATAATTGATTGAATCCATTCCTCAAATTTCATATTATATAAACTGAATCGAATGATAAATTCAGACAAACTATTATATTCTCCCAAAGCTTAAATTAATCATCCAAATAAAAATCAAGCATTGACTCAACTGCCAAAAAAAAGCTCGCGTGCGTACGCTCAGTCAAGAATCCTCTAAATACGTCTTATCCTTTCGCTTCCTTCCTAACCGTATCCACAAAAGAGAGATAAAATCCGCTCGATTTTCTGAACGCGCAATCACGTCACGATAATCTACTCGTTCTCCTTATAGCTTTGATCTATAGGTACCTACCAAAAGAGCGAGAGACGCGCCTGAAAAATAAATTACGTGCCGTTCGCGTGTTGGAAAAATCGCTCTTATCTTATACAGACACTTAGAAGGGACGTAGGATAATTGCAGGCATGTGCACGATTTTTTTTTACGTAAGAGGACTTTCCAATTACTTTGATGAGCTAGTTATACATTTTGACGGCTGCAAACATGTCGTTGGAAAAATTATTGAATAATAACGGAAAGAAACTTCTTCGTATACTTATTATGGATTATTATAATTATTATACGACGAGTGTGTGTGTGTCGTGTATAGCGTGAGTCGAGTTGGCGACGTCCGTGCTGGTCTCATATTGATGATAAAAACTATGATTATTTGCGAACATCGTGTCTTGTATTAAGTTTCAGCTTGACTCCTTCCACGAGCCGTGTGTATTGATTAGCTAAATCGCTATATACGGCGGCCTATAATGTATATACTTGTATTATAATACGACGATATCCCCTCTGCAGTTAATTATTATCTGAGATGCTTCTTTGCGTTGCATTAGATATTGATCAATATTTACGTACCTAAACAAGTCGTAAATTGTAGACGATTGTAAATAGATTAGCATATATATTTATACTAAGTTTCGATGCAGGTGTTTTTAGCATATTTAATTATTATCATCCTGAAAATAACGGAAAACTTTGTTTTATTAAAAATACCAGAAATCGTCTCGTACTCGATATTCTACACAAGAATAATCTAATGGCGATAGATGCGGATATTCCCGGAGCAATCATGATCAGCGAAGAAATTGATAGGCGCCGCTGATTGAATCGAGGATTATTTTTTCTCGATGCTTCGCAATTTCATTTTGTATTTTAATTCACGATTGTGCAATCACCTATCGCGGTATTATATACGGGAAATGAACGCCGCCGTTATTGCCTCATCGTCCTCCCCTCGTGTAATTAAAATCTTTTGTCCTGATTGATCGCGTCCTCTCAGAATTTTTCACTTCAATTAAGATATCAACGATCTTGTATGAATTAATCGCTCTACGATATATAAGTATACCTGATATCGGAATTACCTAATACAATTATTTCTGTTTATGTAAATATTTCTAACCTAAAAAATATATTTTCGAGGCTAAGGTAATTCACAGTAAGCCAAAAACTAGAAAAATCAATAAATTTTCACGAATAAGCAATCGCCAAAAACACAATTAAAAGCAAAAATTGAAAAAGAAACCAACTCACCAATCCCACGAGGAATCAACATCATCTGAAAATCCATCGGAACAGCCAACCAAAACCATCGACGAACCCGCGAGTCTCAGCCTAACCTCAAAATCGCACCGTCCACCAGCGCTACGGTCTCCCATCTACGCCTCGCACGTGATCCTCGCTCGTTGTCGCGCCTTCAAAGAATAGATATCTATATATCCCCGACAGCGGCGTGGTCCTCTTACATAGGAAATTCGTTGAAACGTGCAGTAAGTAGTCAACCGGCGACAGTGAAAATCAACAATCAACAATGTCGGCGATCAGTCTATTGAATCCGAAGGCTGAGTTCGCCAGGGCGGCTCAGGCACTGGCTATCAACATCTCCGCAGCCAAAGGAATCCAGGATGTCATGAAGACCAACCTCGGACCCAAGGGAACCATGAAAATGTGAGCCTCTCTTTTATCTGGATATATTTCGCTTGGATGACGAATTTTTTCGCGGTTCAGGATGTCGTGCTCTGATTTTCCTCGATTTTCGGAGTTTCGGAGTCGACCGGCCAACTGTGGTTACGCTCCGCGTTGTTGATTCGGTACGCTTTGGTTAGAGCAGAAAACACTCCTTATATGGTCATATCCTGATATCATTCTAATATAAATGGTTTTTCGCGATTTCGTGATATTCTTTCCAATATGCATAGTTTACTATGACATTTTGCGTATAACATCATTTGAAAACATTGATGCTATTAGATTGTAGAAATTAATTTTTTAACTATTTGCATCGAAATCATTTAGGCTGGTGTCTGGATCCGGAGACATCAAAATCACCAAGGATGGCAATGTTCTTCTCCATGAAATGCAGATCCAACATCCCACAGCTTCTCTCATCGCCAGAGCATCCACAGCTCAGAACGACATGACTGGAGATGGAACAACCAGCACAGTATTGTTGATCGGAGAATTGCTCAAGCAAGCTGATGTGTACATTTCTGAGGGTCTTCACCCAAGGATGGTCACCGAAGGATTCGATCTGGCCAAGAACAAAACTCTTGAACTTTTAGAAAAAATAAAGATTCCCATCGAGCCTACCAAGGAGGCACTTCTCGATGTTGCAAGAACCGCACTGAAAACTAAAATCCACCCCACATTGGCTGAGAAGCTTACGGAAATCTGCGTTGACGCAGTCCTCACTATCAGGCAGCCAAATGTAAGCATTGACTTGCACATGGTTGAGATTATGGAGATGCAGCACAGGACATCGGCTGACACTACTCTTGTCAAAGGTCTGGTATTGGATCATGGCTCCAGGCATCCAGACATGCCAAAGAGACTTGAAAATTGCTACATTTTAACATGCAATGTCAGTTTGGAGTACGAGAAGAGTGAGGTATGTATTTAAAGTAAATGTCATTTTACAAAAAATACATTTAATACAAGCGAATACCCGAACAAATGAAAAATTTTTATTTACAGGTGAACAGTGGCTTCTTTTACAAAACGGCCGAAGAGCGCGAGAAGTTGGTAGGTGCGGAGCGCGAGTTCATCGACAACCGCGTAAAGAAAGTCATTGAGCTGAAGAGGAAAGTTTGCAACGGTACAGACAAGAGCTTTGTTCTGATCAATCAGAAGGGAATTGACCCGCCATCTCTAGATATGCTTGCAAAGGAGGGTATTATCGCTCTGAGACGTGCCAAGCGTAGGAACATGGAGAGGTTGAGCCTTGCCTGTGGTGGTCAAGCCATGAACTCATTTGACGACCTACAGTTAGAACATCTGGGATATGCCGGCCTGGTTTATGAACACGTTTTGGTATGCACAAAGGACTTGATCGTTTTATAAAGATTATATTTGAAACTCAATTCATACAAATTATTTTTAACTATAGGGTGAAAACAAGTTCACGTTCGTTGAGGAATGCAAACAGCCGAATTCCGTAACAATTCTTCTGAAGGTACATTAAAATTTAATACAATTTATTATACTTTTCGTAATTTTCAATGATGATTGCTATTTAAAAAAATCAAAACGTTTTTCAGGGACCCAACAAGTACACGCTCGTACAGTTGAAGGACGCAGTTTACGACGGTCTCAGAGCAATTAAAAATGCCATCGATGATGGCGCAGTTATTCCTGGAGCCGGTGCCTTTGAAATAGCAGCTAATCAAGCTCTCATACAATACAAAAATGAAGTAAAGGGAAAGCAGCGTCTTGGAGTTCAAGCTTTTGCAGAAGCCCTTCTCGTGATACCGAAAACGCTAGGTAAACTTGATACTTCGAGAGAAAAGTAAAATAGAACTTGAACGAAATCTTTTATGCATTAATTGAAACATTTACAGCTGTCAACAGTGGATTTGATTCACAAGACACAATTGTCAAGTTGCAAGAAGAGTCGACAACGTTAAACCAAGCAGTTGGATTGGATATTTCCTCTGGCGAAGCCATCGATCCGAAAGCAGCCGGTATTTTTGACAACTACATTGTTAAGAAACAAATCATCAATTCTTGGTAATAAAATTTTGAATTTAGATACTATAGCTAAAATAATTTTATTAATCTCTATTATAATTCAATTCATGTTTTTCTTTACAGCATGGTCATCGCCAGTAACCTACTTCTCGTAGACGAAATTATGAGAGCAGGTTTATCGTCGCTTAAGGGCTAATATTCTCAGATATAAGAGGATCCACGTTTACTTTAATGTTAATAATTTACCGATTACTTATTGATTAAGCAACGGCCATTCTCACTGCTTTTATTTGTCGGTTTGCCGATGGAATTCATAGCTTTTTACGATTTGTACTTCACGCGTTCAAAAAAATAAAATTATTTCGTACCACTGGTTACTGAATATTTCTTTTATTAATTAATTTTAAAATCACTCGTGTTTGACCTTTTGCTCATTACAAGATCTCACACTCTTTTAAATATTAAATTATAAGCTGTTCTCTTTAACTTTTACATCCAAATAATTCTTATATTTATAACTTATAATAGCTCAAGTATAACATTATTTTAAATAAAAGTATTATAAAAGATTACATAAGATATTGTTAAATTCTATTGCGCGATTAAAATGCAGTTGAAGAGGATTGAAAATGCGAGTTCGTAAAAAAATCAAAAATATTTATTTAAGGTTTTGTACACTATATTTACAAGTTTTTCAAATGTATCCATACACAATCAGTCTTCCTCTGTATTCAAGCATTTTTACTGATTTATCAACAGGTTAACTACTGTTTTTCGAGACAGAGTTTGTTCGGTACATACAAAAAGTTCTAATGCAATGACACACTGCATTACCTTTATCTTTGAATCTTACTATTAGTTTCACGAAACCATTTACAAATTACAATTCTCTCGTATCATCAGTATGTCCTAAAAAACGTTTTATGTAAGAACTGAATCGAGATTTAATATAGTATTAACATTACATTAATTTACTTATTGAAATATTTACAAAAAATAATGCTATACACACATTATTGGTAAATATACTATTTACGCTAGAAATTTGAATTTACTGATCAATTGACAACGCTTTTTCACTTCTTTATAAATACTAGGTATGACCGTGATTTAAATACGAATTAAAAATATTTCAGCAATAAAAATATAACGTAGGCATCACTGATTTCTATTATTGATAGCCATATAGTTATTTTAGTGCTATAATCTACTAAAATAGATTAAACATCAATTGATTAAAAATATACCATCCGTGATTAAAAGTAGTGATTGTTATTACAATCAATCGAATTGAATTGTATGAGAATTTTCCTCAAAATTATAAAAGAAGCAAATGCTGTGAAAAAGAAAAAAAATTTCTCAAGTTGATTATATTTTTATCAAAAGTTGATTGTTTTATTTGAATCTAAGGTGCTTGAATCGCCTAGAAAAAAGTATATCGTCGCTTAACATCAAAACTTAACATAAAAAAAGAGAAAAAAAAGAAAACAAGCTTTCAGTTCGTGTCTCACTTGATCAGAATCATCACTTAGTTTCTTGGAGTCTTCATCGATGATCTCTACCCCTCTCCTTCATAAAATCCTTTATTCTCAAAGTTGGTTCAATGTTGAGCATTTCAGCTAATTTCGCACAATCAACCTTCATTTTCATTCCACCTATAGCGAGAGTCGTGTTAAGACTGCCCAAATCAACTGGAACAGTGGGCCTACCGTAATATGACACATAATTCGGTAGGTTTTCCGTCTCAAAGACAATCCCCGCAGGATATCTAGGCAGAGGGTTCGTCGATTTTCTGGCCACGGCCTTGATCTTATTTGGGAATGGTCGCATAGGTATGACGACCGATTGCTTTGTAGTCGACTTCTTGGCGATCCTTGGACTTGTGGGTGGCGTCTTCACGGGTGACGTCGATACCTTGACAGGTGAAAGTTGAACATCGGAGAAAACGGCGGCCTCACTGAGAATGGCTTCGATTTCTTTGTTAAGATCGTCATTCGTTATTGTACAAGATTCGGCTTCTTTGTCAGGGTGAGAGAACTTAAAATGCGACTTGACTGCTGCAAACGTTTTAAATACACTGGTGCAATGTTTGCACTTGTAAACGTTTAAATGATTTTTCGCGTGTTTCTGCATCATATCGAAAGATAAAGTGTCAAAGGTGCACTGTTTGCATGAAAACACCCGACGTACAATCTTGTAATTCATGCGCAAGTGCGAGTGGAACATTTTCTGATGCTGATCGATCTCTTCCTTGGTCGTGAAAAACTCTTCCTTACACCTGTAGAGTACAAAGTTTATACTTATAGTATACTTAGAGTTAAATTTGATTACGAAACTGAGTAACATAAATAAAAGTGCGTACCATTTACACATCCAACCATCCTCATCCCTCTCGACTAGCAGCACAGGCTTATCGTTGCCGTGCTTCTGCCAGATGTGATTGACGAGGATGGATTTAGTACCGGGCTCAGCGCAATAGGCGCATTTTACTCTGGTCTCCGAGTGCTCCCTGTATTTGAATATGGATGATTTATCGTCTTCCATGTGCATCATTTTCCAATGGCTTCGAATAGCATCGAGTGACGTACTGCCCATATCACAATAGTAGCAATAGTATACGGTCGCCTTTTTCTCTTCATCAAGCTTTGCTTTCTTGGCTGCGCGTGCATTCGAATTTCCTGAATCTGTTGAAGTTGACATGACGATCGCTTCTTCAACCTTAAAATCAAACGCATAAATTCTAACATTAGTCGAAATAAGGCTACTCAACTACAAACATCAGCCCTTATACAGGTAATGTTAAGTACACAAGTCTGGCATCTTAAGTAAACGTAAGCGTACCTTGAATTCAAGATGAGGGTGGTTGACTTCCCAGTGTTGTCGCATCTCGGACGAGTTGAAGCTGCTAAAGGTGCAGTAATCACACTTTTGTTTGACTCTGACTTCATGCGTTTTCATGTGGCTCTTCAGTCCAGCGTTGTTCATAGCAACAAAGTCGCATTTATCGCAGGGAAGATCGTAATCCATTTTAGCTCCGTCGTCCAAATTGTCGTCCCGCTTCTTGCGTTTCTTTTGTCGTTTGGGCACGACGAGACCGTACTCGCGCTCCCAGAACTCGGCAGTCAGTTCTCCCGTTTGTGGATTCGGATTTTCGAGCACCTTTTCTGGCATGTCTTTGTGCTTCGAGCGCACATGCTGCAGCATCACAGTCTCGGAGTTGGTGCTACGATCGCAGTAGGGACACAAGAAGCCCAATCGTTTGAGATGCTTGAGCTGCACGTGTCGTTTGAAGCCGCGCCACTTGCCAAAGGTTTCGTAGCAGTGTTTGCAAGTCAGTGGTGTTGGAAGTACTTCGGACGAGACTATGAGTAAGAAAGATTAGTCGTTACAATGCACTAATATTTTAAATATTGTTGAATGAAGTAATGTCAAACTCACCTTTTTCGTCATCGTTATCTGAGATATCGTTCTCATCATCTTCCTTCACGTCAATGATAAGTTCTTCGTAGTCGCTCTCTTCGGCGTCTTCCTCAGTCGGAGGTGGTACGCTGCCCTTCATAATATCAGTTTGCGTTTTTATCACAATAGCAACCTGAAAATGTTACATCCTTAGCAAATGTACAACTTTATTCTCATCTTCATTTCCGACATATAGATCTCACGGTAACTTACCCACTCCTCGATCTGATCATTAGGACTCGTGGGCACGGGCTCGAGTCCTTCGTTAGCGTGTCGATTGCAGTAGTGCTTGTATAAAGACGTACGATTTACTCCCTTGTACTCGCAGCCTGCACTCTGACAGGGCCACCTGAAGTACTTGAGATCCCTGTAGAGGTGATCACGGAAGTCCTGTTTATACTTGGATTTAAAACTGTTACAAATGGTGCAGACGTATTGGGAGCCATTAGGTTTGCCGTATGATCCATAGTTGCCATCCGCGGATTTCATGGTATCGTCCATCGTGCGTGCTCTCTTGATATCCGGTGACTTGGTATCATCCGACTTGCCTGACTTAACCTTCGCCGCTTTGCCCGAGCCATCATCGGCCTTACGCTTCCCTCGCGTCGTGTCGACTTCGTCCTCCTCCTCCTCGAGTAGAATACCACGGATGTGTCGGACTCGCGGCATATCACGACGCCAGAGTGGCGTTGTATCAAACGGCTCGTCCTGGGGTGTCGCTGGCTCTGAGGATTCCGCTTTTTTCAGACCTGCGTTTGTACACGAAATTATTGTTATTAAACATATTGAAATTTGATTTAACTTTTAATTTATTAGTATACAATAAACAAGCTCACCCCTGATTCTTTGATAGACGGTAACGAACTCAACAGTCGGGTCGGAAGCGTGTTTGCTCACAAGATGTTGATCAAACGTGACTTTACTGGTGGTTTTCAATCCACAGGCCTTGCACCTGAACTGGGACTTCTCCTTATGGGAGTTGGTCGCATGCAGTTGCATGACGCTCTTGTAGACGCACTTAAAGGGACAGAGGTTGCACTTCCAAGTGTTGCCGTCGGGATCCGGAATCTCAGTCTCTTCGGATTCCTGAGATGCTGACGTCGACTGTTGCTCTTCCTGCTGTTGCTGCTCCGGTTGAGGCTCGTCGGTTGACTGGTCAGTTTGGATTTCACGGATCACCTTGACGAACTGACGGTTCTCTGGATGCTTGTCGCTCATGTGACGCTCGACTACGTGTCTGTCGTTTTGAAGCAGTTTGATTAGTGAGAAGATTGTTTTTTTGACAATTTTAAGCTTTGTCAACATTTATCAATTGTGCTTATCAGTGTGCGCTTTTTATCTTTTTCGTTAGATTCTATTAGGTATAGTGCTGCAAATAATTTGAACAGGGAATTGCACTGCTTATCGAATTTGATTAGTCGATTTTTTGTTAGATGTGCAGTGCCTTGTATTTTTCAAAAAATATATATCATGTACAACTTCTGAAATTGTATGATGTATAGCAGTAAGCGATTATGATTTATTAAGTTCTGCATGATGATGTTCCATTAATTTGATGCAATTTTTTCAACTTTGTATTTTATTATTTTGATTTTTCAGTAATGAACAGTTGATAAATGTTATGATGTTATAATGTAATATTTGTAATATGATCGTTTTCATGGAAAACTACTGCAGTTACTTTGCAAAAAAAAACTTTAATATCTGATGCTACTTTTCGAAAACTATGTTTATTAAAAGTTGAATGCAGTAGTCTTTCTGAATAAATGTTGCATTATTACAGCAAAAAATTTATATATATTGGTGGAAATATATTGTCAAGATGTAAACTCGAAAAGTAACCAATGAAAATTAATTCTTATGTATTTCCACCAATAAAAAAATAAGGGCAGTAAATGGTAAAGCAGCCTACGTCATGGATAATCAATTAATTAGCAATAGCAAAAATGCAAAGTTAAGTAAAAGCACTGTCTGCTTAGTTTAAAGTGTGTAGGTAATTATGTATAGATGAAAAAAAAAGCTGGTAAGATCTGGTGCAGTCAAAATTCACAAACCTGTGATAGTGATGGTAAATGCAATGAGAACACTTGTAAAGTCGGCTATCGTGCATTTTTAAGTGAATGCCCATTTTTTCGAGGGCTATGTTTTGGGCGATTTCCTGGCCTGGGCTGGGCGCAGGACAGTGGGGACACCGAAAGTACAGCTCATCCGAGTGCAAGGCTTTTAAGTGATGCCGCAACATCGCTTCATCGACCGTTAAGTAATTGCATTCCGGTACTCCGCAGACGAATCTGACAAATTGACATTGCAAAATTTTTCACTTGCTTGATGCTCTCTGTCTCTTTCTTTCTCGCAAACACACGCACACATCTGAGACGTTGCGCGAGCCAGGAAAATATTATATATGCTTTCAACGATCATGCATTTTTTTTCACCCTTTAGATGCTTTATTCTTGTATTAGACATATACAATTCCTTTCACATGGTATAACGGTATATGGTTTCGTATGGATCATGAACATGAACATCCAATATTGATTTTTTTTTTTAATTTGTAAATGACACCTCATCCCATTAGCAGATAATGACAATGATTGGGTTAATTTAATGAATGAGTTATGATTGAATCGATTTATGCAAGACGAAATGAAACAAGAAGCCTGGAATTCATAAGCACTTGTATATAAATTTTGAATCTCGAAAAAGTCCAACATTTTTTTTTTAGTTACTTATCATTTTTTTTTGAGAACGTATGATAAATGTACAACCTCTCATATATAATGTTTTCCCGGACTTTAAATAAAAACATTGAAACGTAAAAAATATAGATTGATTGTACAGCAGTAGTTATTGTACAAAATGTATATTCATACAATAATAGATTTGTTGAAACCCTTTGAAGCATTTCGTATTATTATCATAATAATTTTTTGAATTTTGGTAGGTCTCGGCTCCTTTTCACGTACCAGGAAATTCATTTACTACTGTTGTGATTTTATATACCACTAAATATTACAACTACTAGCATTATAAAAATTTTGTTTTATCTAATTTGCCTTTAATAAATATCAACTTAATGTATACTTTTCAATTTGATTAAAAAAAGCTAAAGCAACTCTTACAATTCAAAATACGTGTGTTCTTTGTTTTAGTACAAATTCATCTACATGAAAACCAGAATTCAACTCAAAAAGCAAACACTCAAATCACTCAAACAAGTACTTCTCACGAGATACACATCGTGCTTCAAAGGGTTAAAGCAATGTATAAAATAGCGACATACCTCTTATTCTCAGGAACGTATTTGGGTACACCCTCATCTTCTTCAGACTTGGCTGCCTCTTTCTGAGAACTGTTCGAAGATCCACCACCACCCATTCTGCCATTTTCGTGCGAACTACTGGCAAGGTTGACCATTTTGTCGAACATACGCTCTTTCTTGTCAAGACACGGTACTGGATTTACGGGACTTGAGTCGGGTACACTTTCGTCCTTTAGATGGGCTTGTAGGTGCCTGACTACGTTGGTACGAACCTTATTGCTGTAGGGACACAGAGCACACTGCACGGCACGAATAAAGATAGCCGAAAGGGGAAGTTTTTCGATCTCGTCGGGAGCGTAGGTCGTCTTTTCCAACTCAGCCAATTTCGCGGGATCATTCTTCTCTGGAGACCTATTGTTCTTTTTGCTCTTTAACTTTTCCGAAGTTTTCTGCGAAAATTAAAAGGACGAGGTGAATAATTTAAAAATTTTAAAAATTATAATTTCAATTTGCGAGTACAAATTGTCCTGATAACGAAATTTAATAACACTTACAATCGGATGAACGATGAACAGTCCGTTCGTCGATGGATTCATCGGATCAGCTGGTACGATTTTCGAGTTCACAAATTTGTGCTTGGCCCTAACATGCGACTGAGCTTGACCCTGCACCGCAAATTTGGCATTGCAAACCGCACAGCTAAACCGTTTTAGGCCGTGTGTTTTGAGATGATCAATAAAGAAGGAGGCTTTGCTAAACCGTTTGCTTGAGGGTCCACAATGCACACAGTAAAGTGGCGTCGGTTCCGTGATACCATCATCGACATTTGGACTACACTGCATCATATGCAGGCGCAATTCTTCAGAGGTCTCAGATGCAAAATCACACGTCTCAACGCCGCAGCGAAACAGTTCTTTGCCCTCGAATCCCGTACCCTTCACGTCTTCGATCTTTAGGAAACGACCTTCGTTGTTGGGTTTAGGGCCGTCAGCTGTCGCTGATTCAGATCCTTCTATTGTTGGGGTAGATGCATTCGAATCTTGAGCTTTGGAGTTGTCAGCTACTTCCGCTTTTATTTCATCTTTGTTAATGAGAGGAGTTCCTTTGTTAGACGTTTCGTCATTGTAGTCTTCAATAATTTCTATGTCACTATCATAATCATCAGGCTTAACAACGTTGGCATTTGCAGATTGATTCGCCATATTACCAGATAGCAATTCGGTATGATCAAGCAAATTGGTGTTGACAAGTTCATTGTTGTCAATATTTACGGTATTAATGCACAGCTTATCGTTATTGCTTGTGTTTCCTGGTTCTGTTACAGTCACCTGAGAAATATATGATTATTGCAAAACTATTTTCCAAGCAAATGATTTAGTTTGATATGTATTAAAAATAGATACCTTAATGTTCTTTCCCAGATTCAACAGACTCGTAGCTGTAGTGGTGCTCAAGCTACGCGCGTCTAGTATCCTAATGTTGGAGACACCGCCGTCAAGATTAGTGAGGGGCACAAAAGTCCCGCCAGCATTGTTGCTCTCCTTTGTTGTGATTACCTTAGCACTCATCAAAGGTGGATGCTGCTGTATTATAGTAATAGGACTGGCGGGTTTCTGGTTTGGATTTCTATTGAGCGCAGGAATAGGCACTTTTCCGTTGTGCTCATCTTCGAAAACGCCCCTGCGTTGGCGGAAGATTGCATCAACGTCACGCACACGGAGCTGGTCAATCGCACTCAGATTTTTCGAGATCTGTAAATTATTTATTATCATGATCTGTCAATTAACGAATTTAACCTGTTTTATTTTATTTTTATCATTATTTTTACCTCGCGCGGTAGACACCTTTCGAGAATATGTGGGGGTTGGTTATAATGAGCTGTACTGAGATGACCGTGAAGATCTTTCATAGATGCTGAGCCATGAGTGCAGTACATACAATGATATTTAAAATAACCATGCTGCTTATAATGCTAAAAATACAATATAAGTTAGTTAAATATTTCTTGATTACAAAATGTAATTTTAATATCAGAACATACCTCAATTAAACTGTCAACTGTTGGAACAGCAGTCTGACATAAATGACATTTGAAGTTGGACTGTATCTCTGAATGATGCATGTTAAGATGTAGCACAAACGCTTCAGGTATAAAGAAGTATTTGTTGCAATCTAATTTAAAAACAAATAAAAAATACATTAATAAGTAACTTTTACTACAATATTTTTTTTTATGTAGTACCATAATATAACATAAATACTTAAAAAATCGTACCATGGATGCAGACGTACGGCTTGATGATTTGTTTGCGTTCCAATCTCTTTGGAGGTGGTGGCATTTGGACAAGCTCTTCACTTACGACGAGAATATGAACTTTTTTCATTTGGTGGAAAGTTTTCTATAGAAAAACAAATTTAATGCTGGTATTAATGTTTCATTCTACATAGTTAAAGAAGCATAGTTAGTACAAGTATTGTACCTGATGTATTTCGACATAAGAGTAGGCAAATGCACGATAGAAGCAGTACTTGCAGCAATATCTACAGAAAATATGCTGTTTCTTCAGATGGAACATTAATTCGTCATAGCCCTTGCAATCAATATAGCAGTAGGCACACTTAAAGTAATCTTTAGGTTGCTCCTTATTTCCTTTATTTCCCGAATCATCTTCATGTAACCTTAAGTGTTTGTGGAAGGCCTGTTCAGTACTTGCAGTAAAACAACAATCCCTGCCCATACATTTGAACATGTGCACCAGTTTGTCGTCCTTGAGCATTTTTTCGTAGACATTAGCTGATTTGAGCTTTATGGCTATAGAGACCTGCTCGGGTGCAGTTATCTTAAGGAACTTAAAGGGCTGATTTGTTGAACTGACTAGTGTTGTAGGAGCAGTACCAGGCGTTGCCATTGTTATCGGTACAGCTACACCTTTATCAATTTTAATAGCCATGGCTTGTTGACCTCCAATCGAAATGAAATTTTCTGTTTTAGTTACTGTCCTCGAGTTTGGGGCTATACTTATTGGGATCAATTTTACAGTTTCACCTGATGTTGTTAAAACGGAGCCATTGTTATCAACTCGTTTTAAAATGAAGGAATTTGATTTTTTAAGGACAGACAGGCCTTTATTCTTTTGTGGTGAAGTCTCCACGACCTTTCTTATATGTGTTACCTAGTAAAAAATATGTGAGCGTTAATAAAAAATAAATAAAATAAATAAACAAGAAACCCAAGATTTAACACTTACCATTTTACTATCAGGTTCATTTTCAGCAAGACTAACGACGTTTGCAATCTTTAAAAATCCTGAGTCATCTTCGTTTGCATTCGGTTCAATACGTTCAATGGTGGCCATTGAAGTTAATTCTGGTTCTCCACCTTTAGAAAGCTTATCTCCGCTAATCCTTCTTATTCGAATAACCGGCTTTTGAGTACTATCATCTACTGCTTTAACGTCTTCAATTTTAACCTAAATAATAATAATAATAATAATATTAATAAAAAATTTTAATTAATACTACTAACATTTTATGATTAATTTTACTAAATCAATTACCTGCAGAGGAGGTGACATAGGTTCCCTCTTGACTTCTTTTTTGATTCTGGTGGGTGAAAGAATGGCCATATCATCACCAGGACGTTTTGGCGAGGTTTTTTCAATCTTGACCTTTACGTCCGGCACATCTGCGTTAATACTCTCAGGTTCACCTTCAGGCAAATTAGGTGTATCCAAAGGTTTTTGCTGCAACTGCGCCGCGAGACGTTGTATAGTTGTCATCATCTGACCTTTCGAAGGCGAATGCATCTCACCGGTATTCTGAAGGATACTCTTAACATCTGTGGCCACTTCATGATCAGACTGTGAAGCACTTGAATCAGACTCGTATTGAACTGGACCGGCGTTTGTGTCTCCATAACTTGCTTCATCATCACTATCCTTTTTAGTTGGTTCATTAACAAACTCAAGTGGATCCTTCATTTTTACGCTAGCTTTATCCTCTTTATCAGATACATTAGATACATCTGGATCATCTTTTAACTTGTCAGATTGGTCAGGCAACAGTACTTCAGCTGGTGTCGAGGTGACAGCAGCTTCTAGGGGTTTTCTTTCAATTTCTTGTTCAGGTATATGAAGTGGATCTTCGGCATCCTCTGCTGATCCAATCGAATCATTCGCCTCACCATCAGGAGTTTCGACTTTTTCAGGAATGGCAAGTTCAGGCTCAGCAGCTGGTAGCGACGTTTCTATCTTATTTCTAAGTTGATCGGTGATAGATAGCCGTTTTTGACCTTCTTCTTTATCAACCTTAATGCCGATATTCTGTGCAATTTCCTGCATTTTCTTTTTGCGTTCGTTTTGAATTTCTACGTCTTTGTCAACAAGCTCATCGGGACAAACAAAGGCGCTGAGATTACTATTCTTTTCAGTTTTTTCAACTTTGGCAAGTTTATGCTCAGTTGCTTCCATCATCACGCTGATTTCAGCTTCGTTTTCCACATCTTCCATAGGCTAATAACAAATAAAAGTTAGTAATTTAATTACAATCCTAAAATATTCAATGTAAAAAAAAGTATTAAGAATACAATTACTTCATCGGTAATAGCTTCTTTAACGTCAATTTCTGTAGTCTCGGGCTTAGCAATCGCTTCCTTCTCATCCTTCAGTTCGACTTGGTGCGGAATAATCGATGCATCCACTAAGTCTTCGGGTTTCACTTTTTGATCGACCTCTCTATTTAAGTTTAGCGACATATCGATTTTGATTATCTTTACGGTATCTACCTCTTTACTATGCCATCTCTTGACGTGTTGTTCCACGTTGCTCTTCTTTAGCTGCACAAAGTTACACTTTCCGCACAAATAACCGTATATCCGATCCTCCTCAGGGATCGGACTCTCGATCACGGCCTCATTAAAGTTCTTCATGGGTGTGAGCTTTCTACACTCCTTGTAGTAATGCGTGCGTATAGATCCCTTGGCTATAGCCTCGTAGTTGCAATTTAGGCATGAGAAGCGGTATTCGCCCGTGTGGTTTGTACAATGTTCATAAAAGCTCTCACGCGCACAGCTATCAATGCCCTTAGATGTAAACGTGCAGAATCTACAGCTATACCTGCCGGTGTTCTTATCCAGAGGTGATGAGATGTTCTCAAAGTCAAGTCGTTCGGACTCTTCTATAGCGAGATTGGCTTCCTCCACTGGTAAACGAGATATGAGTACCTCTTTCCGAGGATGTGATATCTTGTAGTGATGAACGATGTTCTTGCGGTAGAATGGACACAGCAGGCATTGGTATTTTTCGTTGCCGTTGTATGTGTAGCCAATAAGAGCTTCAGCATCGACTCGTGTACTTAGATCCTCGTCATCTTGCACATTGGCACTAGCGTTTTCCGACGTCAATCGGAAACCGACTTCATCGTCGTCATTAAGCCTGTCAAGGCTCTCGGCGGCATCTGCCTCTTTGGTTGTGTCGGTCTCGTTGGTCACCGACGTATCAATAGCCGACTCATGGCTCGTGCTCTCGTCCAGTTTACTAGCTGCCTTCTTTCTCTTTTTCTTTGAAACGATGCCATTTTGCCAGTTGCTCTTTTTCTTCTTGGTTTGCTTCTTCTTACCGGTCTTTCTTGACAGTTCAGCCATAACATCGTCGAGAAGCTCCGCATTGTTATCCCGCGGTTTCGCTGAATTGTCTGGTAGCAACGACGATGTATTTGATACGAAACTTTCATCCGATGAAGATTCTGCATAATATGAGAAAAAACTTTGATTAAATATATTCTCATTACATCTTACAATCTATACAGCAAAATATCTCACCCGCATCTGCCGAAGCAGTCTTCTTAGCGCTCTTTTTCATATTCTTGCCTTTGCCAGAGGTCTCGGGATGCAGGGATATATCAGTAGTTGGTTCGACAGCTGATGGGTCCAGGTTAAAACTGTCATTGGACGAACTGTCGAAAAGCGGAGGCGCTACCTTGGAAACGATCTTGGCACGTGACTTCTTGCCTGTCGTCTTAGGCGGCGTGTCTTTCTTTGACTTGGAAGTTGAAGTGGTACTGCTGGACATACTTGCGTCGCTTCCAAGACCCTCGGATCTGCGTGCCAGAGGTAAGTCCTCGTCACTGTCCGAGCTTGCAAGGAGACTCAATTCTGAAGTGGCTTTTTTGACTTTTGAGGCGGCCTTTGATTTTGGTGCTGCTGGTTTCTTCATTTTACCTGGTTTTAGAAAGAAAAATTATAAAATTTTTTTTTTATTTATGTATATAAGCCTATCTTAATAAATTTGGTTTTGAGTATATGTCGGTTGAAGGATTATTAAAAAGTTAAATAAGAAAATAGTTCACGATTTAAAAGCTCTCTGCATTATTTATAATAATAATTATGCTATAACAGGTTAACATAATAAATAAAAACAAACAACAAACTAAACTCACCTGCACCCTTAGCAGTCGATGTAGAAGGTTCATCGTCTGTTGCGTGCTCGGGTTCCTGCTGTTTATTTTTCAGACTGCATGTGCGACTACCTGTAGCCTTCATAGCGCCATCGCATATCCAGCTAGACTTTAGATCTTCCTGAAGCATGTCAAGTTCACGGAAACGACGCTTTGGCTTCGGTTTGACGGGAGGTTCAGCTGTTGCATCGGTAGTGGTAGTTGTGGTGGTAGTGGCTGTAGTGCAAATGGTAGGGGTTTCTGCGGGAGTGCTTTCTTTTTCAGCTGCAGGGCTCGGCTCTGGTAATGTCTCCTCCTTTTCCAAGTTAGATTCTGAAAATCGATTCGCAAATTAAATTATATGGACAGTTAAGTTATTTATATTTAAAATTATTTGAAAATCAGCCATTAATTATTCAGAAAATGTGCAGTTTAATCAATACTTATAGAGAGTAAAAAAATTTTACAAATTAAAAATATGAATATACCTGAATCGACGGTAGTCTTCTTAGGTTTCTGTTTCACAGTCTTCTTATCGTTCTTCTTTTCCTTCTCTGTTTTCTCAGGATCCTTGTTTTTAGCACTACTAGTCGATTTTTTCGGATCTGGCTTTTTCGTTTCTTTTTTCGATGACACAGGCGGCGGAGGAGCGGATTCTAACTCCGAATCATCAGATGAAGACTCAATTATCGCTTTCCTTCTCTTCTTCTGTACAAGTTTTTTCTTCGACGAAGAGGATGTAGGACGTAATTCATCGCTTCCGTCATCATCGTCGTCGTCGTCGATGTCATCATTTCGTTTGTAATCGTCCTCATCATCTGAGGATGATTTGTCACCACCTTTTTTCTTTTTCAATTTTTTCATAAGTGACTTTATAAGAACCGACAATTCATTTTTGCTAAGCCCATGGAGTTTTTTGGACTTTTTACGCTTTTGTAGGTCAAGTAAGGCAGACAAATTCTCAATATCGGTATCTGAAGAATCATCCATATCTTTCTCCGTTTCTTTGCTTTTTTCGCGAGGCTTTGATGATTTTTTTGATGTTGTGCTTTCAAGTTGATGTTTTGCAGCGGATTCATGGCCAGGTGAGGATGAAGTGACAACGTCATCATCTTCCCAGTTAGCTTCAGTAACCTAAGTAGTTGATAAGATAAATGTTATAAAAAGAGAATTTTCCAATTATAATTGAATTATCAATACTACACTTACCGGTGGTGGCTCTGGCCGAGTATCAATGGAAGCCCGCTTTTTAGGTATTTTAAACTTTTGCAGTCCTGTTCCCTGAACGGCTTTCTTTGCATCTATAGTACCATACAGATCTGTGAGAGGAGACTTCATCGACTCCCCTGACTTCATTTTTGACTTATCTTTATCCTTATTCTTATGCTTGTCTTTATCTTTATCTTTATCTTTCTCCTTTGATTTATTCGAGTCCGATTTGTGAAGATCAGGTCGCTTCTTGGAAGCTTTAAATAAACAATACCAAAAGTCAAAAAAGTTTTCGTTTTTATTTTATCTAAAATATAGTCACGCAACTTACCAGCTTCTTTTTCGGCGGCCGCTTGTTTGGCGAGCTTATTCGGGTGTAATTCCTTGCCTGGCGGTGGCCCCTTGACCGTTTTCGTCGGAGGCGGCTCCTTCGGGGTCGGGGTATTTGGCCTGTTAGAGTGTTCGGGACGATGCTGATTCCTAGGATCTCGATCTCCTGGAGCCACCCTTGGGTCTCTATTCGGCCGCGGCCCGTCTTTGTTACCACCCCAGGAGTTGCCAGTGGGAGGTCGGTTGAAAGGTGTGTTGGGCCTGCCGCCAAAAGATCGCTCTGGTTCGCGGTTGTTGGGGCCGGACCAGGGCCTAGACCGCTGGAACTCATCATACGACGGCCTCGACGTATCCTGATAGGTAGGGTAGCGGGTGTTGGTGCTCATCAGTGGCTGTATGTGGGATGTGTTGCCACGACCCTATGCATGCGAGCAGAAGAATTGGCGAGGATGACGATTATGGTGTGAGGTACGGGTATAGGATAATTTGGCATGTGCAAAAGCTATTTATGGTGTTTTATGTTAGTGCGTAAGCAAGCGACAACATATATGCACATTTCTCATCACACATTCTCATCATCGTCCCCCAATTCCTCAGCAACATAGCAAAATGAATTTCCAGCTTACCATGCTAGGTGGCATAGGTCCAGGATAGCCGCCACTCATCCTCGCATCGCCATTCATCATTAGAGGCTGTTGTTGCATCTCAGGATACATTGGCCCTGTGTTTTGCCAGCCTTGTGGCTCAGGTCCACGCATGCCCGGACCCATGGGATAGGGATGCGGACCCTGTTGTGGAGGACCAGGTTGCATGTGCGGATGCGGTGGACCGTTCCACTGTTGTTGGGGCGACTGCATGGCGGGACCTACATTAACGTTACCGTAGCCGTCCGGAACCGGGCCCATACGATAATCGTAATTCATCGGACCCATTTGATTGTGAGGATTGTACATTGGCGGTTGACCTGGACCTGGACCTGGACCTGCAACTGGTCCTGATATTATTTTATAATTATGCATTTAAACTAAGATTGATGGCATTGAAAAAAACTAATAAGTTCAGTAGACAATATCTAACCTGGTCCAGGGTTAGGGACTGGGTGCAACGGCTGCGTCATTAAACCCGGATTATCTGGCCCAAACTGATCCATTTGCCTCTGTCTACCATAGTCATTAGTTGGCATCGGCGGCTCAGGTACGGGTATCGTGCGCTTATGCCTCTCGTAGTTATCTGCATACCTTGGCACCGCATTGCCGTGGCTACGCGGATCGTTTGTCGGCATTGGCGTGTGACTTCGAGGGTCACTATTGTGACTTCTAGGATCAATATTATGACTCCGTGGATCGATATTGTGACTACGAGGATCAATACTGTGACTGCGAGGATCGTTGGTTGGCCGGGATCGCGGATCACCCGATAGCCTGTGCAAAAGAAATAATGTCAAAACCATTAGGATTATCAATGTTGCAAAACTCAAGTATCATAATCATGGCAATCAACAGATGCTTACCTAGGATCCGTATGTAAAGGCGACATCGTGTTCCCGTCTGACCTGGGGCTCATGACCACGGGTGACGAGTTGGGCATTGGTAGACGCGATGATGACACTGGCATAGGCCTAGAGCTTGAAGTGCTTGGCTGTTTATTCGCAGTATCATGCCTCCTGAGATTGTTGCGCTCGTTGTCGTCCATGAGGCCTACGATGTCCTCAAGGGCTACGGGTGCGCGAGTCGATGGTGCACTTAGCAGCAATGATGGTATAGTAGGACCGGAAGACGTCGAGTCACGTCTCGTCGGTGAGAACGGTGCCGGGGCAGGTGGCTGACGCATGTGGTGATCGGACGGCGATCTCATGGCATCGTCATTAAGACCTGGCGGAGGTGAGATTGGCCGGTGACTTGTGAGCAGTCTGTTAATCGAGCGCTCGTTCAGGAGATTCGTCTTTTCGATCACGGATGCGAGACGTCGCGAGCCACCCAACGAGTTCACTTGCACCGTCGGTATATTGTCCGATGGATGTGGTACGGTCGGCGGCTTTTCCAAGTCTCGTTTGGCCACTTTAAAAGATTATTCGTTAGTAAATCGAATAATTATCCGTTTGTTTAATCATTCTATTTAATGTATTAATTTTTATTGAGTTGTCATTACTTTCGATAATTAAAAGCTCTCAGGTATAGGTAAGTTGATAAATATTTAAAAATCGGTAGACAAAAATCGATTGTCGAATGTAATATAGTAAAAATGGATTAAAAATATAAACTAATTGTAATTGTAAGAAATAAATTGAATATACGATTTTTCCGTTGCAATAGCTCAAAGTATCAAACTGACCAGGCTTGAATTCTTCCTTCTTGAAAGGAAACGTTTCTCCCAACTTCTTAGCAGCACCGGCCACGTCTACAGGCTTCGTCGGTATCACGATTTCGGGTCGTTTCTTCACCGGCTGAGGTGCATCGTCTTCTTCGTCTGTGTCCCATTCTCCAGGTTGCATTTCATTTATATCAACTTTTGAGATCGGTAGAACGTTAGGTATGACTGGCGGTGGGGTTGGACTTCTGCCAAAGTAGTTTCTACCCCGACCTACCAAAGACATACGTGGTGGCGAATCCGTAAGCGGTACATAGCGAGATCGTCGTTCTGTGGGGATGATAATGGGTGCGGAACCGGAACCTTGAGACGACGGACTACGCGGTGGACTTGGCGAGGCCGGTGTATCGTCGAAGATCTTCCTGCTAGTCTTGTGCGCGTTCGAACTACTAATACTGCTGCCGCTCGCAGTACTACAACTGCTGCCTGGCCTCGTGATCTCCGGATTGTGATAGGGATTGATGCTGTAAGCATTAGAGTGAAGGTCTTTTAGTTGTTGTTGTTGTAAGTTATATCAAAGTTACTCAGGTTTAATTTTGCTTCTCGTTTAGAATTCTATTATTAAATATTAGTACGATTAAAATTCCACAACTAAGTAAAGTGCTTTTTGAATAAAATTATGAGTAATTATCTGCTCTAATTTATAAATGAAATTTTTCGTGTCGGTATGTAAGAGTTCTTCAATAAGGCAAGAAAACTAAGGCAACGCCCTCTACAATTGTGATATTATATAGGAATGTATGTTTATGCTTACTCCTTTTTTGATGAAGAACTTTCTCTTCTATTGGCATGTCGATCTATCTCATCCTAAAATATAATATGAATTATAAAAAACGAATAATTGTTTAAACCAAATGCTTAATGCATTATAAAATATTATAAACACCTGTTCTATCATCTTCCTTATGAGCGACTCAAATTTCTCAAGAGTTGCAACGGTTACTCTACATAAAATAAAACAATTTTATTAATATACTTGTAATTAATGCAAGTTGTATATATGAATTTCAATTCCAATATCTTACTTTTTTTGATCATTAGTAAGTATCGAGTACATTATTTGCAAACGTTTAAGTTTAGCCTCCCTATCCGGATCTGGATAAGCAACTTTAAGTTTGATCTTTTTAATGTGCTCGATCTTCTCTTCCAGATATGGAAGATACTGTTGCATACTCCGGAACTTTCTTTCATATGCATGACTCTCCATTTTATTTCCTATTCACCTATTCACCTGTTAAAAAAAGGCTTATATAAGTCGTGTATATGTCAAATGGTATTTGCACAATTTTACAATATTTGCAGAAATAACCCGAGATCGGAAAGAATGAAATATGTATTAGCGCACTAGACAAATTTTATCCTAGTTTTTAGTTTATATACTATGATCTCAAGTCTACTATTGATTCATTCATAATAAAAGAACCAATGTTTGACACTAAAATGAAACGTAAAATTCAACAGTTTTTTTGTTCTTACTCTCATAGAGCTTTGAACCTGCAATCATTTTCTATTTTCTTAAATAAATTGAAATATATTAACAGTATATTGTGTATCAAGGGCGGAAAGAAGGCGATTACAGAAGAGTGTGAAAGTGTCCGCCTGAGCGAAGCGAGATGAAGTTTACAAGCTAACTTCAGAGTATTTGGTCGATACTGTGTCCTGTCATTGGTTGAAAAAGTAAGATGGTCGTGCACATAAAAATCACATAAATATACAAGAGCTCAATAGTAGCAAATTTAATGTAGTGTATTATTTTATCACTCATGCTCGGAAAGTGCCGCACAACCTAAGGGTTTTGCGTAGGCTAAATGGCCGATTTTACACTCTTACGTGCCTTATTCTCATAACGCACGCAAAAGCGTTGCGTAATGAATATTATGTAACTCTTGCAGCTCCCTCTCAGTCAATATAACCCCGACACATGCACTTTTCTCGCACTCGCGATAAAAAATACCATGAGTAACTAGTGCGATAAGTTCCCAATCATGCATGCGGGCTTGATTTCGCCAACCCGCCCTCGTGCTTAATTGATAACTTACCGCACTCGTTGCACAGTGTACTATTAGCGCTCACATAAACCAATAATTATGGATGTTACATGGCACAAAGGCATTGGTCAACTAAATTGGTAAAGAATTCAAGGCTTACAATGCGTTAACTCTAATCCGTCAGAGGGCTAAAGCTCGATGTCAGATTGTAATAAATTTAAGCCCCATTGGAAATAAAAAACGTACGTTTTAGTTACATTTCAGTATGATTCCTTACGGTTACGTACACTCGCCGTTAATGGAAACTTTGAATTTAGGAACGTCAGCCATGACACCTCTCCATAAGAAATACATGGGAAGTGTCATGGCTGACGTTCTAAATATTCAAAGATTCCATTAACGGTCAGTGTACATT